>CABEEJ010008509.1:0-23487 GCA_901482245.1 Timema douglasi
AATGTGGGGAATGCCAGGCCTTCACCGTGGTTCGGATTCCACGTTAAACTGTAGGTCCTTCATTTCATCTCACAATCACCCTTCCACTACACATTAGCTTAAGTGCGTATAGCCCGAAAGGGTAGTAAGACGCGGTGCTTATAATAATAATAATAATATAACATAAATGATTACTAATTAATTTACTAGTATTAGCATGAAGAGAGAGCTGTAAACTATTTATGAAAAAAAAATGCATCCTGAGTACACCCAGCTTTGATTCGAAAGCCAACCCCACCATCACCGGTAGATGGAGTAGAGGAGCTTGAAGTTTAATCCATGGGTCCACTGATGCGAGAATCCTTATTTTTGAAAAAATAAAATTAAAACGTTTGTAAGTTTTTACTGATAGGCTTTACTTCTTAGCATCTAACTGTCGATTTTAAAACGATTTTAAATCATTTTGGTGCTAGTGACTAAAAAATATATTTTTCAATCCAATTTCTGAAAAACCTTTTAAAATTAATAAAATAGTTAATTTTAATTAGCTTAAGGCTTTTTGAAATATACAGTAATACATATTTTCTTTTCGCTTTCCTAAAAATAAAGTAGTTAAAAATCATCAAGGTATAACTTTATTACTTTCCTCTATAACGTAAGTCAAGCTATATTTGGTAGGCCAGAAACTCTGAAATTGACTAAAAAAATTTAAAATAGAGATTATAGACAAAAAAAGATTAAGTAATGAAATATCAGATAATTTTTTCATTTTTATCCGTCAATAAACTTTTTATAAATATTTTTGTATTTATTTTACAATATCAACCACAATTGTTCCACTTCATTCAATTCCAACTTTTATACTCCGATTTTGTTAGAGCATAATTGTTCGGAATTACAAACAAAGTCATGTGACCTGGAGGTCTAGGGGTTAGGTGTCAGACTTCTGTACTGGCGACCGGAGTTCAATCCTCGGTCTCGCCACAGATTTATCTGATTACCAAACCCTTCCTTCACCTCTGGAAAGACATCTTGTAAATGTGGGGAATGCTAGGCCTCCACCGTGGTTCGGATCCCACGTTAAACTGTAGGTCCTCCATTTCATCTCACAATCACCCTAACATTACACATTAGCGTAAGTGCGTATAACCCGAATGTGTAGTAAGATGCGGTGCTAATAATAATAATAATAATAATAATAATAATAATATAATAATAATAATACAAACTAAGTCTCTTTTTGTTATCTACAGTCCAACACATGAATTAGTCTACTTTATTTTCAAGCTTAAAGTTTATTTACATAATAATTCAGAGGCTGTAGTAATAGTAATAATTATTATAATCTAAATTAGAACATAATATATACATATTATTGCACAAACACATGACTTGTAGATTAACTTGAGTTTGTAAATCAACACAAAATTGATGTTTAGAGGATAATCGGTCAGAGGAATTTATATAATTTTTATAAGGTTTAGTATCTATGTTACTTTGAAGAAGATATTTATTAGTTTTAATATTGGTGACCTGGTAGTCTAGAGGTAAGGTGTCAGACTTCTGTGCTGGCGGCCGGGATTCAATCCTCGGTCCCGGCAAAGATTTATCTGATTACCAAACCCTTCCTTCACCTCTGACAAGACATCTTGTGAATGTGTGGAATGCCAGGCCTCCACCATGGTTCGGATTTCACGTTAAACTGTAGGTTCTTCATTTCATATCATAATCACCCTACCATTACATATTAGCGTAAGTGCGTATAACCCGAACGGGTAGTAAGATGCGTTGCTAATAATAATAATAATAGTTTTAATATTGTTATTTTTCTATTTAGTAGGTCCGACATCCCCATAGATAGACACACGGCATAATGCATTGTGTTAGTGAACTGGCCAGATATTGAGAAGTATTTTTCTCCTAAAATGGTTACCAAATTTCACATCAGGAAAGATCGGTTACATTTCCTTAAAATCATTGTTTCATCATAGCTACTAACTTAATGAAATCATGCAAATAGTACGGGTGAGAAGAAAGATAACTAGTCTTACTTATCTGGGTACCATTTTAACATAATGGTGTATTATTCCTTTAAAGGAATTAAAATTAAAAATTTCATCAAAGTTGTAAGGTGTTACACCTTACTGTTGCCAGAATAAATAAACACATTTAAATAAATAAATTAAGATGGTATGTAGCCAAATACACTTTGAAAGATAATTGAAAATACAGAATAAAAAATAAAATTAGTAAAAATATTTATTGTGCCTAGCAGGTATTTTAAACCAGGGCCTTGCCTCAAAATTAATAACTATTTATAGCTAAGGCTATTTTTTTTATAAACCTAACCATCTTACGATCTCTAACAAATTTAAACTTTTTATTATTTGGCAAGGTTGGCAGTATAGATAATGTACATTCTTATTGGTAAACCAGTGTCCAAAGCTGTCGTGGCTTTTACACTGTGGTATTTCCAAAAGTGCTGTATTACATATCTATTTCTAGCCATTGCTACTGAATTTTATATTTTTAAGTACACATATTTTTAACTGTGTATAGTTATATACACTATGTTTATGATAATGTACTGGTATATACTTAGCTTATATGACGTGATATACTTTAAAATTAAAACCACATTCAGTATGTAGAGCATTGATTTTTGCGGAAAAATGCTCATAATTTAATTCCGTGTCCAGAAAACATTTTATCTAATATTACATGCTACCTTTATGTATAAAATACAGTTTTTAAAAATGATTTAAACTTCTTTCAGACTTAACTGATATTATAAAATAAATAGTTTTGTATATATAGTGTTTATAAAATATATTATTTTTTGGCGAGAGCATAGTGAACTACAGATAAGTCTTTCATAATTTATATTTTTTAAACTCTGTTGTAGGAGTAAAATGGAGTAAAATATCGAGGGTCAGATATAGGTATTTTCTCATTTATCGTACGGAGAAATGGCGATGACAGAATGGGGTAAGTAGAAATGGGGTGGAACGATCTCTATGTTGTGAGGAACAGAAAAAGAGAATAAAGTTGAAGTTACTCGTGAAAAGGATTTAAATGGGAACGTTTCAGATGATTCTCAATTTTCATAAGAGATTTAACTGGTCAAAGGATATAACTAGAGCGCTCAATTAGTGGAAATCGTTAAATTAGATATAGTCATAGCACTCCCGAGTAATTATATCCGTTTGATACCTTGCTTTTATTGAACCGTTGTTTAAAAAAAATACTAAAGGAATTAACGAAATTAAAAGCAAATTTCTTTGTAGATTTACACTCATCATAAGTTATTAAATAATATTTCTGTCAGGCTAATATTTAAAAAGCTTTACTGAACAAATAAGCATTAATTGATTTAAACAAGGTCCCATATTTTTGAAAAAAATTATGATTGATTAAATGATAAATCAAACTTGATTATTTATATTTATTTGGTCTCAAATATTATTTTTTACTTTCTTGCAATCTTGCAGGTAAAGAAAGTATTATGATCGTCAAAAAAATTGAACTCGAGATTTTGATGAGTCTCTACGTTTCATGACCCCCCGAATCTGAAAAAAGTTGTTTTTGAATTTCCGTCTGTCTGTTTGTCTGTCTATCTGTACCTCCAACTAGAGCCTAAACTATTTTACCGATCGGGCTAAAACTTGGTATCTAGGTTTTCATAGGTTTGCGCAGAGAAATTTTTGGATATTTAACCCTAAAAATAAGGGTAGTTTAATTAAGGGCAAAAAGAGAAAAAGTCGGTTCTCTCAAAATCGGCTCTTATGATTTTGATTAAATTTAATTTCAAAACATTTATAAATATTCCAAACAAAATTGCTACTCTTAATATTTCGACAAAATGATTTTAAAGGCTCTGAACTGATACAAAAATTATCATTTAAACTGAAATGTTGATGGATGTTGACATAACAAGACCCCCATACACTAAAAAGTTGTCTTTGCAATGCCATCTGTTTTTGTGTCTGTTTATACTTAAAATTTAGACTAGTTTGATAAAGGGCGAAAGAGAAAAAATCGATTCTCAAAATGATCTCTATAAATTTTGATTAAAATTCTTATCTAGGTGTTGATTAAGATTATAAATAAAATACCTAGTTTCATTTTTCCATGAAAGTGAATATTAGGGTACTTTACAGAAGCAGAAACTTCCGTATCTCCACAACTATTTGAGATAATAAATAACTTGTAAGTTCAAAATTGTATTACTATTAAAAAGAATAAACTTTTATATGAAATATTTTTTTTTATAAATTCAACAGTTTCTGAGATATTGGCAAATATATTAGTACAATTTTGTGAGCTTTAGTTGTAAAGAGAAACTACTTAAGTTATAACGCAATAATTCTTCAATGCCATAAAGTAATTAAATATAAGTCAGTCTCTCAAAAAGTTTGTTATTTTTCCTTAATTATCGAAGGAGAAATGTTTGTACAACAATGATCTATCTCTATCATTTAAGACTCAATAGCCAAAATCTATAAATGAAGAATTTAATAGCAATGCGATGACCTGAAGATATGCAACACCTATTAAAGTGTCGAAAGTTTTAACCGGAAGTCGAAATTCTAATACAAAGTGTTGACCCTTGTGGACCCAACATTGATCTTTTTCATCGGTCCAAACATAGAAATGGGGACATTAATTCTTTAAAAATAAAATTATAAAATTTAAAACCAGGACTAAAAAAATAATTTACACAAGTATAGTTAATTTTATGCTTGGATTTGCTAGTGTATATTATTTCGTTTCACATGATATTAGTTTTGAGTAAACATCTCAATTTTTAAACAATATAGCGAGAAAATCCGTGCAGAGTTCCGTACCATTTATTTTTAAAGATATTAGGAGAGCAGCTGAGGTAGAACAAACGTGACTACAGACCATTAGAGGCCACAAGTGAGACGTGTTTACAATAATACATTTTACCTTTAACAACAAACTCAAAAGTAGAGCTTATGGAAAAGGTTTTTCAATGGATGTATTTACCATATTGTGTGACTTCTGTAATGAAGACCAAGTTGAACGTTTTCCATTGGAAAAAATGTTATTTAACTTAGATAATAAAAACAAAGGATTATTTGTTCATTAAAGCTTAAACTTTTATTAGTTCCACGGCCATCTACCCGTTCGGGCTACATGCCTCTGTACCTTATGTTAATGGGTTACGGACGAAGAAGATTGAATTTAGAGAATGTGTACCTGCATTTGCGTAGAAAGAGTGGGAAGAAATATAGGGAGAAACAACCTCAGTTCGCTCGATCAGGATCGAATCACAAGGTCCTCCGTCATCGACAATATTGTCTGTCGGGAACGTGTCGCCTTATATTATGTGACAACCAAAGAGTTTTATTTGTAATTAAAATTGTACTGGGTATCAAAGTAAAAGTGTATACACAATAACATATTATAATAAAATATTTTACCTGAAGTAATACAAAAGTTTGTTTCAAAATGAATTCGATAATTTCAAATAAAATCATAATCATGTCCTTTTCTATGGCCAAATTTATTTAGGATATTACAGTGCACGATATATAAATTCACAACCTTTAACTGCAATCTTATACAAAAAACTCACCACAAAGTATAATTTTATAAAAGTTACACTATATAAACAACGAATTAAACATTTCTATATGTTTAGGGTGACCTGATGATCTAGGGGTTAGGTGTCAGACTTATGAGTGGGGGTTCGGGGTTCAATCCCCCGTCCCGGCACAGATTTATCTGATTACCAAACTCTTTCTTCACCTCTGACAAGACGTGTGAATGTGTGGAATTCCAGGTCTCCGCCGTGATTCGGATTCCACGTTAAACTGTAGGTCCTCCATTTCCTCTCACAATCACCCTACCATTACACATTAGCGTAAGTGTATATAACCAAAACGGCAAATAATACTAATATTATTGGTTTAGTTTTAGCATTTTAAGTGATGAGAAAATTAAACTTGTTACAAGGGATGTATACACAGGTTGATATTTTTGTATAGCTTGAAAACAAATGTGTGTTTAATATTTAATTATTTGCTATGTTATAAAAAGTATAAATATAAAATAGAGCTGATAAACAAAACTAAGCTCAAGAAAAGCTGGAAATATTTGTAAGTACTATGGCTTCTTAGCTTTTTTAACTGTTAGTTTTATTATCTATCAATATTACCTAACCTTTTTACAATGTTAGTTTTAATACAAATAAATTTTAAAATAATAATAATATCTAAGGCCTAGCTAATATCTACAAATAAATTTAGAGCAAATGGATCAACATATTTAAGCTTATTGTCAAATTATATATATATATATATATATATATTAATCTGTTAATTTCTTCAAAAAATTGTTATAAATCATTTCTGTCTAATCTTTCACTTAATTATGAATTAATCTTACACAGAGTAAATAAGTCCAAGCGAAACGATTTCTCGCATTGTATACCTGAAATGTTTACTTGGAAATAGTTTTCACGAAATGTTATTCAAATTATTATAATGCCATTGTTCAAGCTTTTGTTTGAAAATAAACATAAAGTCAACAGAGCAGGAAAATGCAAATTAGTGAACCTCCGGCTGTTAGAGACAAAAGAATAACGGTACCTACGTATTAACACAAGCAGTGTTTATTTCATCTTAACAATGAGTTTTAATTTTATACATGTAAATATATTTCATGAAGAGTAATCAATTTAGATTGTGTGAAATATTGATTATCTCTTGATCTTTTTATAACTTTCCTCTTTAGTATTTCTCCCATGAAATGAGAATAACAAATTTAAAGAGTATGAAGTAAGAAGCGATAAAAAAAACTGTTTCTTATAAACTCTGTGCTAGGATGCATCAAACACCACTAAAGCTTATTTCTATAGAAATAGGAATGTGGGGAATGGCAGGCCTCCACCATGGTTCGGATTCCACGTTAAACTATAGGTCCTTCATTTCATCTCACAATCACCCTACCATTAAACATTAGCGTAAGTGCGTACAACCCGAACGAGTAGTAAGACGCGGTGCTAATAATAATAATAATAATAATAATAATAATAATAATAATAATAATAATATAGAAATAGGGGCAGTGATTTATGTGTCAGTCAATGCTTCTCTGTATGTTTGTGTTTTTTTCCCTCCCTTAATTTGTTTTGAACTAATAAACGGCTCCTGATCGAAATTAAAGACACACGTTACTTTTTATCAGAATATAATATAATACGCTATTTTTCTTATCTGCATTTTTTGGTATGAAATTTCAGTCAAGAGGTGTCCTTTTTTTAAATGACATATTTCAGACATGCTTTATTGAATGAAAGTAGCACAGAGTATTGAGCAATAGTTATAAAGGTTAATATATATATATTCGTATAAACGAATACAATTTATAGCTTTGTTGAAACTGTATTAAATATCCTAAATATTAATATAAAATAATAATAATACTGATATGAAACATCTATTGAAACAATTTTAAACTATTATTATATCATGTGAGGAATGCCAGGCCTCCACCGTGGTTCGGATTCCATGTTAAACTGTAGGTCCTTCATTTCATCTCACAATCACCCTACCACTACACATTAGCGTAAGTGCGTATAGCTCGTGCCGGTTGTAAGACGCGGTGCTAATAATAATGATAATAATAATAATAATAATAATAATAATAATATATCATATCAGTTATTATTACCTTCAAATTTAAAAATGGTATTTGAAGTTAGTAAAATGTTTTAAGTAAAACACTTATTTTAACGTGTTTTAATTGAAATCTTCACATACTCCATGGTGTATCAGCACAGGCGCATTAAATAAACATGGTGGTATGAAACTATTATTAATTAAAAGTTATGACACAATACAATAAAAATATTGTAAACGGTATCATAATTTACAAATTTAGTATTGAAAGAGATGCAATACATATTAAATAACTAAAGATTCATGACACATAACTATTTTTATATATCTCTCTAGTTATAAAAGAATAGCACTTCTAATAAAACAATAGAGACCAAATGTTATATTTTTAAGAAATTTAAATTACTGGTATTATGGCTCAGTTGCCCAAAAAGCATAACATATTTACAGATGTGGTATCACAATGAATAATCAATATTTTGTTTATTTATTTAGCACCGCTTCTTACAACCCGTTCGGGCTTTACACTAAAATAATAATTACGCTAATGTATTAGAAATCAGGAACGTTGAATTTAGAGGAAATGAATCCACGTTTGTGTGGAGGAAAAGTGAAAACCCATTTAAGAAAAACCACCCCCATCTCACTCAACTGAGATTCGAACCTCAATCTCCCCGTCCTCGGAAGTCTAGCTCATCATGACTAGCGCGTTAGCGAGGCGTGTAGTAGTCTATGTGTCTACTAAGAATTTTCCAAGTCCATTAATAATTAATGATTAAACGTTTTAAGAATCTAGCACATTCACAAGCAACTCTCATACATATATAATGACATAAATTCAATTAATATTTTTATAAAATTACACCAGAAAGGATATTAAAATATATAAATCAAATATATAATTAAAAAACTGTTTGTAAAATATTTGAGGCATATTTTTAAAATCCATATTGACATTCAAGAATTTAAAGCATTAAACGTTTCTGGTTTGTGAATACATGATATTTCATGGTATTTAAATTAAGAAAATATGTTTAAAAATTCCAAGCAAATATTTGACATGTCAAATTTGACGTGACAACTGGAACGTCAGACCAATTCAACACCATTCGATCAAATGGCATATAAACCGATATCACGATACTCACATCAATCAATTTAAATTTGCAAATAATCGTGACATTTCGTTACATGAAATAATGTTTGATATAGGAAAAAAATAATTTATATGCTTGACACAACCTTTAGAACACAGATATATTTTTTTTATATTTGGGAAAATCATTTCGACTCCTCTAAACCTTATGGTGTTTCATTTTTTATTTTCATGTTTAATTATGCTTAATCATCTATTTATTAAAATTTTATCCCCATTTTACTACGCTTCCTAGCCATCATCGTTTAGTTTATTTTTAACCCCACATCTTACTAAAAGTTCAGCTTGTATGCCTATGTACTAATTACGCTAATGGTTTAAGGGATTGTTAAGGTTGTATTAAAGGAAGTATAACCACATTTCCATGGAGGGATAGTGGAAACCAATTTTTTGAAACACCACCCTTAGTACACCCGACAGAAATTCGAACCTCGATCTCCCCGTCATCAGCAGTATAGTCTACTGCAAGTAGCGTGTTAGACCACGCGGCCAACGAAGTGGGTCATTATATAGTTCATATTGTGGGCCAGGAAAGAGGATGTCGGTATTCAGAGGAAATGTACTCGAATTTGTGGGGTGATAGTGTTGGAAACCATTGCAGTAAAACCATTCTCTATACAACCAGCCAAGATTCAAACCTAGGACTCCCCTTCACTGGCAAGCCATATTATACTGTAATAAAAATAGTAGATTTACTTAATATAATAAAATAATATGAGTTTTAAAAAGAAAAAAATGTATATCTTCTTTATCTATATAATTCGTGTTCTAGTTGGGCGCCACCCATGGTATCTATGGGAAAAATAATAGTCAAAAGGAACAATACATTTACCTCAGCTATAAACTCAGTGGCACAACGACTCTCAACCTCGAGACCACTGGGTGAACTTAAAACTAAAAAAAGAACATGAACAATTTAGATTTTAAAAAAAAATGGATTGTTGAAGAAAATGTAATTAGGGCTACAAATAAAAATAAATGTATAAAAAAAATTGTTGGCACTTTATGAATTTATTGTGGTTTCCTTTTCGTCCACATCCAAATCCTACATATGGAATTCCGGTTAATTATAATTCTAATTTAATAAAGTATAGCACAGTATTGTTGAGACCAAGAAGAGAAAAAATATATATACAATCAAAAAAAATTAATAATTAGACATTAAATAACATGTTAAATAATTCTTGGTATTAGTCTGTCCTGCTGGAAATAAAAGAGTTCTGGTTTATTTAGGAAANAAATAATTCTTGGTATTAGTCTGTCCTGCTGGAAATAAAAGAGTTCTGGTTTATTTAGGAAAAAGAAAAGAAATGATTACAATAATAAAAAGTTGAAGAGTTGGTTTGACCTCACCCAAGTATAATTAGTCCATACTGAAAACACCATCTTCATAAATTTTGTTTCACTTGAAATTCTTCCACAATTTAAATGAGCTTAGCTTCCTTTATTTACTAATTTCACTTAAATCTTTCACCTTTTAACCACTATAAAAATAATTTAAATTGGGAGCCCACATTCATTTGGCTCCATCTTGGACCACCAAAACAGGAAGAACTCTTTACTATTCAAAAACCTTCCAATCTTTATTTCAAATTTAAAAATGTTCTATTCTAAGTCCAAAGAGAAACAAACTATATGTAAATAAAACGAAAATGAATTGTTGGCTATAGACTAGTGAGAGAATAAAAAAGAAATGTAGGTTTAATATAAGTATTTAAATATAGCCTTGGTTGAATATGAATAATGTTTTTAATAAAGAATTAAATGTATATTTCCTTTTGTCAAAATTAAAAATCGCGCTCGTTTTTTCTTCCTTCCTTCTTACCTTCCAAATCAAGAGGTTCACTACTCACTCGTTTGATAGCACTGGGCATGCGTTAAAACAAAGATGGCCGACCTTCAAAATAAATACAGTCAATCACACTTCTTAAAAGGATAATTAATATGCTTAATAAAAGGTAAGTGTTCTTCCTTAAATCAAAATTCCTTATTTAAATTATTTAAAACTATGTTTTACGTTGTTCCCTCCGTCCTTTTAATTAATTTAATATATGTAAACATTGTCATTAGCCAGGCTGGCAACATGCTGGTGAGCTTCGGAGATTTCAAGCAAATTTAAATTAGAAATTGTTCATAAAAGTAGAAAAAATATAGGGAAATACAAGGTAGGGTGGCAAATAACATCATAATACGTACCTGTTTTCTATTCTAAGTGTACAATGATGCGAATCATTTTAGTAACAGTTTTTGTTGCCTTATAGTGATCCTCTTTGTGTCAATGGGTCTAAAAAAACTGTTTTATAATGCTCGTACTTGTTATGGATTTAACCGTCATTTCACTAAATATATTAAGATGATTAGAAAATGTTTTTTTAATATTTGACCATATTTTACCTAAAGAGCTATTTGTTAAATACAAATAAACTTAAATATTAAACCCAATATTTTTTGTTGGTAAAAATAAATTTATATAAATTTTTCAAAAACATATATCTTAAAGTGTTTGGAAGATATATGCTTTAATCCACTTACAGTTTTGTAAACTGTTTATAAAAATATATTTTTATTGTAGTTTTACTAACCTAATAAGTCATGCTATTAGGTTAATATTACCCTCTATTTACATAAATAAATGCTTCATAGATATTACTATTAAATTATAGCTAACCTAATTCTAATTTTAATGTTATATTAATTATAATGATTTAAATGATAGAGGAGTGGAACTTAACATTAATAAATTGATAGAAACATATTTGTCAATATACAATATACATAATATTTATTTAGGTTAAGAATGATAGAATAAAATAAAAATACAACTTTTATTTGGTAGGACCAAGCATAGATTTGCTCGCTAAACGGTCATTATGTGTATTATATTATATTTATTTGAAATAAGTTAAGTGCATACGCCAAATTCCTAGGTGTAAGTTCATCATAGTTGTTTGAATATTAAGATTAAATATGCTTAAAGTAATTATTTCAATAGGTCTACATTTAAGTTTAGTTTTAGTAGTTGATATCAGATATGAAATATTAATGTGATCATGGTGATAAAGACGAGGCGCTAGATATTGTACTTGGGATAGGTTTATATAAGCTGTATTATATTATTATTATTATTATTATTATTATTATTATTATTAGCACCGCGTCTTACTACCCGTTCGGGTTATACACACTTACGCTAATGTGTAATGGTAGGATGATTGTGAGATGAAATGGAGGACCTACAGTTTAACGTGGAATCCGAACCACGGTGGAGGCCTGGCATTCCCCACATTCACAAGATGTCTTGTCAGAGGTGAAGGAAGGGTTTGGTAATCAGATAAATCTGTGCCGGGACCGAGGATTGAACCCCGGCCGCCAGCNCAGATAAATCTGTGCCGGGACCGAGGATTGAACTCCGGCCGCCAGCATAGAAGTCTGACACTTTACCCCTAGACCGCCAGGTCACCATCTGAGTTGTAAACACTAAAATATATAGTCAAGTATCGGATGGAGCAGTCGAATTTGTGGCATTAGATGGAAATCATGTCAATTAGAAATTAGGAATATTTTCAAAAATGTAGTTGAGTCATTAAATTTAAAAAAAAGAGAGGTGTTAATTGTTTTTATTAATTTTAGATATTCAACGTGCACGTTTTGAAACGATAGATTTCGTCAGTACGCGATACTTTCTATGATCGAGAGTAAAAGGGTATAACAATTTTGCCATGCAGGAAGGAGGAGGATTCAAATATTGGATGACTTGAAGGAAAGAAGAAAATTCTGGGAGCCGAAGGAGGAGGCAAAGGACAGGGTGAATTGCTGGTCTAAGTTTTACTGGCAAAATGAATGGACCTGTCGTAAGAAAGAACACCTAATAATAAAAAATAATAAGTCCCACCTGTGAACGCATGATTTAAGACATCCATATCGATGCGTATGTATTTCTAGTGACGGGAGGAATGATGTCTGAATCCCCGGTCAAGTACGATAAGTTGTTTTTTTCTAAAAGGTTTTACTCTCTTCCTCTAAACAAGTGTTGATACTTTATTTATAAATTCTACCTTCCTTATACTTAGCCCAACAGTATTAATATTTGGATAGCATGGGTGGTTATAAAACGTAACGCAAATATAATGATTAAGTATATATAACACACATTTATTTTAATAAAATAGTAAATTAGCAAACGAAATAATTTTTTTAAAGATCTCTTTCGGATTAAATTATTTAAATAAAGAATTTTAGTAAAGAAAATAAAAATTATAAATCAATGATCATTTAAAAAAATGTACATTAACAAACAACATAGATGAGTTATTTTTATATAATATTTTAATAACCTATTCAGAGCATAAATCAGCAATTAATAGAAAAAGAACTATAACAATTTAAAAAGGTTGGTATTAGAAAATATAAAATCAAGTTTTCTCTTATTTATTATAAGAGCTGGAAGCGTATAGTCTGAACCGGTAGTAAGACGCAGGGATAAAAAAAAAGAACGAAATTAATATAATTTTACACTAATATATCAAGCATGGTTAAAAACAATAAAAATTAAGTTTTTATCTTAGCTGTATGATTGAACCAAATTAGAATTCCTAAATTCATATGCAATATTTTCATAGGCCTAAATTATGTAATTCATTCTTTATATATTTATTATTTAGCACCAAGTCTTACTACCCGTTCGGGTTATACGCTCTAAGTACTAATTACGCTAATGGATTAGGAATCGGGAAGGTTTAATTAGAGGAAGTTAACCCGAATTTGCGGGGAGGGAGAGTGGAAAACCATTTAGGAAAAAAAAAAAACAGTTCACCCGACCGAGATTTGAACCTCGATCTCACCATCCTCAGAAGTCGAGCTCAACACGACTAGCGCGTTAGCCAATTATGCCACATTCTTTATCAATTATCTATTATCAATAAATTATACATTTTTCATAAATTTGCACGTGATAACTTTTTAGAAAATATTATAAAAAATTTGTAAGTCATATAATAGATTGGAGGACGTTAGATAATGATGAGCTACTCACCTTATAATAATCACAAAACATTGTTAGGATCATCATTCTCATTGATTACGGTGAGAAAGACATGCAGTGCGAATGGAAGTTTATAGAACCATGTTCAGGATATTGACTGGCAAACCTAATGGAAAGAGACCATTGGGAGGACTTGGACGCAGATGGTAGGATTACATTAGAATGGACCTGAAAGAGATAGATGGACTGAATAGAACTAGCTCAAGATAGGGACAGGTGACGTACTTTTGAAAGTGTGGTAATTAACTTTCAACTTCCTAATCCCGTAAAGTAATAAACAAGAAATAAATAAGAGGAAATAAGATTTGAAAATAAGTTTGGTGATTTATTTGATTATAAAAACATAATATGAAAACGTTAAATAATAGACAATAGTGTAAACATTGACAAATATAATATATATACTTAATGAACATAGTAAATTGAAAAATGTTAAAAAATAACAATTAAGTATTAGGTACAGTTAAAATAGCTAAAAAATAAGCATAAACAAATAATTTAATATGAAATATATTTGAAAATTTAATATAAAAAATGAATTTTTCTGCCTGGAAAAATTTAAATTATAAGTTATTAAGTCATTAGAAAAAATTTCGAAAAATGAGATTAAGATAAGCTCTCTCTATATATTTAAAAGCGAAATCCCTGACTGACTCACTCTCTCATCACTAATCCTCACATTTCCCACGAATCTATGAGGCTAAAATTTGGCACGAGTGTTCCTTATAAGCTAATTAGGAAACGTAAAGATATTCCATTCCGATGTTTTGTGATTAAGGGGATGAAATTGGTGTAGATACCCTAATAAACAATTTTGCTTTCTAAACTCTTTTTAAGCGTTTGAAGGGTAATAATCTTATAGGTTTGTTCTAATAATGACTTCGAAAAAATATAGCAATTATTTTTAAACCCGTAGATGTTTGTAAGGGGTGGAAACAAACGAATACAGACCATTAATTATAGAATTTTGTGGTGTTTCTAGTGTGTGTGCGTGAGTAAGATCCGGGGTGGTGTATGGCCCTGCCGCACCCATCTGATAGAGCCCCAGACAGTAGTCAAGGAGGCCTGCCGAAAATAAAACTCCCCATGAGAAATGATACATGGTCACCACCTCGCGGTGTTTCTCGGGTAGCGAGCGCTAAGAACCATGCCATTAAGCTTCAAACAAAAATTCCTCATTTTCAACCAAAAATAAATAATAAAACAATATCCCGTGCGAAGGATGTGGATTCAGCTAGTATTATCTAGAATATTAATTTATTCCAAATCTTTAAATATCTACTCAAATATTATTTAATTTCTATTTTGACTCATACGTGATTAAAATCATAATAATTATCTAAAATCTTCCAAAAAAAAAAACTTCATTATTCAACTTAAATGTTCATACATCATTCGCTTTATTCATGTAATGATGCTTATTTTAAAAGTAGGGCTATTTCGGATTTTTTAAAACTGTATCTAATATTTTAATTCCTAAGTAGTTTTTAAACATTTCTCAACTTAATTTAAATCTACATTATATTACATATTATCAATGATGCATTATTGTCCGACTTTTCTTTAATGTTCTAATTTTTTTTATGATCCTATAAATTACAAATTTATATTAGATTTTCCTCCTTTCTCGCACATGTTTGTCTTAGTAAATGGTTTTAGATTAACTAATTAGTAAACTGTAGAGACTAAACTAATTTCAGTCCTCATGAGGAAGTAAGCTTGTTTTCAATGGAGCACTTTAAGTGTTAAAGTTAGTTAAATTTAACAATATCACTTGCAGAAAGGTACATAGAAGAGAGACAAATAGAACGGTGACCCTAAAAGACCCACTTTAAACTTCACAAAGGGGCAATTATTGTATTCAAGGAATAAATTAACCTCAATTGGTCAGGAAGCCAAAAGGAGTGGCATTGTTAAACTGGTACGCATGCGATCTCATTTATATTTTTTGTGTAATAGTCCCAACCCTATACTAATCTAACGGAATCTCTTTTTTTTACAATGGTTTCTTTTATTTTTATTTCACTTTTATAAAGAACATTTTAACATATGTAATTTTAGTAGAAGAGATAAAAATGAGATTTATTTACCTCGCGTCTTAAAAGACGTCCAGCCTGTCTTTGTATTTTGCCAGCACAAACTTATAAGTGATGAGGAAGATAAAATTTAAAGGAAATATACTTTCATTCATGTAGGGAGAGAGTAGGAAAAAATGTTAGTAAAAATAACGTCCCAGCACACCCGAGGCAGGATTTAAACCCTGAGCAGCAGAAAAAATATCTTGAAGAGAAAGAAAGGTTTTTAAGCGTGCTCCCTTGACCCACAATGCGGGATTTAACTAAGCAATATGTAATATTTGTGTAAAGGTGTGAACTAAAAAAATAATCTTTTATTCATATTGGAAATGTATTATATCAACAACCGGCTATTGGTCATTAAATAAAACACAAGTGTAAATATATAAATCACTGAATTATTAAAAAAAACTACATATTGTTTTTTGTTTTCCATTTTCCACATATCTGGTTCTACCAATTAGAGTAATTAAATCCCATGTTATAAAATTCAACACTATTACATCACATAACCTCTCCATAGTATTCCTTTGGGCTGGGGCAATTGAATTTGAGTGAGCCCATTTTGCAAAATTTATTATTAAAATATTTGTGTTTTAGTAAAATTATGTACCCATATAATACTGTCTTACATTGTGTACATTAAATAAATATCAAAGTATTAATAGATAAATAATATTCATGATTTTTATATTTACTATTATAGATTATTTTAAAATATACCTGGGTCAGGAAATAAATTATTAAACACATTTCTTTTTAGTCAGGTGCAGCAAGACTTTCTGATGTAAGAGAAAGAGATGTTTGGGTGTTGGAGTATACTTCCTCACCTGCCATATCATCACCATAATCACCATCATCATCTAAGAGTCCCATGTAGATCATACTAACATCTTACAATACTGAGAATTGTTAAAATATTAACATATTTCACAACCAAAATTTGCGTTTTATTGAAGTTGCCAAAATGAGACTAAACCAAAAATATTTTAAAGAAGATAAGATTATTTATAATTTTTAATATAAATTAAATTTAAAACACAACACTTGCAGATTATACTAACCATACCACCATGCACAGCAGCCCAAACTAATGTTCATGTTAATTTTCGTCACGTTTCTAGATTGGCCTCACATTGTCTAATGCACACACACTGTGAAATATAAATATTCCACACGCCCACACAAAACAAACACATGCAAAAATTATTTAGCTGCTTTCTAAACACAAGATTAATTAAACCACATGCTTAAAAGTTTAACTAAATATCTAGAAGGTTTTTTGAAGCATCATCATAGATCCCAACGATGGTTGGATTTCCTTCATATATTCATTTATAATAGATACATGTAATTCACATATGATATACATATATAATACATAAATATACAGGCTTTATGGCTTATCACCTGCAACAATTTATGCTGGACTGAACCAAATCTATATAATTGGTTATAGTGGAATGTATTAAGAAAATTTTAACCCCCAAGTGTTTAGTTTTCACACTATTTCTTTAACCCTTTCATCATGCGTGTCTGTCCTTTATTTGAAAATACGTTGAACTTTACTAGATAATGTAAATTACAGTGATTAGCTTTTATTTTGATTAGACCTGACTGATAAACTGTGTAAATAGCTACTATTTTATATAAGATAAAGGTAAGCGTATTTTAATATATATAAACAATTTAATTATCTTAAATTGAATGGGATTTCCTTAAAGTGCCTTTAGCAATTTAAAAAAATCGTAATATCTAATATTGTCTGGTTCAAAATTTGTCCCACTTTAACGACTTGTAATCCTTCAAACATTGTATTGCGTTTTATTTTGTACTCGAAATAAGATCGCGGATATTAAGGACTGTGCTACCTTCTGTGTAATCAAAGATATTTTTACTCGAAAAAGAAAGTGGTTTAAGCCCTCAATATTAAACTTAATGTACGATATTCCTACTTGGTGGGTTATTGAACTAAGAAGGTCTTAAGATTAAACCCTCGAGTCATAGAACGACGCTGTGGAAACATTAGAGAGAAGAGCAGATAAGTGTATCCTACACTCGGTGAGGACAGTCACACAATTGTTTTCACACGCTGCCAACTACCAGACCTCCGGTATAAAATTGCCGTTTCACACATACACCCACATGGAAACTAAAATAAAGGTTTCCGTTTTATAATTCCAGTGACGATGTAGATGATAAAAAGTCGTAACAATAGACGATCATTTATTTTAGTGTCTGAAAGTTACAAATACTTTAAAAATAACACGTTTTTTTAAATACTCTAATTAAATGCTAGAGGTATTATTGCATTGGAAGTTTTTATTAAAACTAGTCCTCATGGCTCTGTGATTAAAATAGTTGTCGGAAAGTCATGTGTTAGTGCTGGTTCAATCATGGATTGTGCTGTTGAAGATATTTATTATTTGAGTTTAGATCTATTACGATAATATTTAGTTTAGTTATTTCTAACACCACATCTTACTACCCTTTCGGAATTTACGCTTATGTGCTAATTACGCTAATGATAGAAGGGATTAGGGACGGTAGATTATTAGGAGGTATGCCCGCATTTGCGTGGAGGAAAAGTGAAGTCATTTCAGAAAATATCTTATTACACCCAACTGAGATTCGAACTTCGATTTCTCCCTAATGTTAATGGAATGGAAGCCAATGCTGGATATAAGGGGGCTACGGGGCTGCCACCCCCTCCTGCATAGAAAATAACAAAAGATATTTAAACCAATAAATAAATGTTATAAATAATGACTAACACCGTCCTCGTTATATCTCATACATGACCTAATCAATAACTCAATTTTTCTCATGTGAAGAAAAGCAAGTGGTTTAAAACTAATATTTTCCAATAATATATTTCTATGTTTAATATGATAGCCGAATTATTTGAACTTAGTTAAATATTTTTTATATTAGTACTAAAACATATTAGGCCTGTGCACACATTACTTTTATTGCGACAGAGAATTTTGTTTAACGTGTTTCGTACCTTATTCAATTTATAAAGTTGTTAGTTAAAATTGTGTTTTTTCCTTTTTTATTACTATAATTATGAATTAAAAATATATTTATAAGCGAAAAAAATATTTTTTTATAAATTAAAATCTTTATTACTTAAAATTATTAAATATGTACTTGATATGAAACCTTATGAGAACCAATATTCACACACACGCAAACTACCCCCCCTTCCGTACCACCGACAAAAGGCCCTGGATCCTCGCCCTTGGCGGGAACTTAAATAACCATAACCTTTTAATATTGGAACATTTTATTTTTTATGTTACTTCAAGAAAAAGGTAGTCTGTTAAATAAAAAATAAGAAAAGCACAGACAAACGTTAAACTGGGTGCGTAGTATCAGCGCATACCTAAAACAAAACGGTTTGCCACAAAACTATTTAAGCTTGTCAATTGTACCGTGAACTTAAAAGGTTTGTGGAACACGATAGCGCCACACTTGCAACTGACTGTACATTCTATAAAAGGAATATTGGAGCTAGATTCCCGGTCAGTTGCATTGAGGTGTTTTTTCCTAAATATAAATGATGTTGCACCCTCCCTTCATTATAATGCGGGTACATTTTCTCAAAATTCAAATTTACCCCCTCCTTGTTACATTAACGTGATTACATCTGTGTTTATTTTGAATTGATATTAATAAGTGCTAAAAATGAAAAAAGTTTATTTTAAGAAACGTATTCTGAATAAATTAGTGTGTCAAGCAAGTTTGCAATATAGCCAATAATAAATGTGGTTGAAGCTATATAAGAGTATAATCATTTGGACTGGATTCATTCATAACATGCTTGGGTAATTTTTTATTACACGAAAAGTAAAATGTGTTCCAATCGTTACTAAACCCGAATAATGTCTTCAAACAATTAAGTCTACGCTTATAGCTAACAAAATTCCAACGCTCTCCTCCATAGCTTAGGCTCTATGGCTTAGAGTACAACTTTGCAATTTTGGCGACACAATTTTTTTGACGGGTTGAAAGCACCTTGTGTAATTTCATACCTTTATTTATCTCACGAGTTATTGAGTATTTATCGTTGGCATCATTGCATTTGACAGAAAAAAGGGGGGGAGGGGTAAACAAAGAGAGAAATTTTACCTCAAATTACGCAATAAACAAAATACATATTCAATAATTTGCCTATTTGTGTCTACGTGTGTGTTTTTACTCAATATAATTATGAAAATAATTAAACTATTACTACCAAACTTTGTCAACGCATATATATATTATAGTGTGTATTTTAATTTTAGTGTTTATTTTCCTCCAAAACACCATGAATATAATAAGGAAATCCCCCAAAATGGGTCATGGTAGCGTTTGATATTTGGAGGCCACATATATCTAAATATCTATTATCCAAGTCTAACGAAGCAGGTAGAATACGTGGGAATCACTCTTTCTACCACTGGGAAGTCCCAGATGAACCAACTTTATGGAAAACAAGAATTAAAAAAATGCATGTTGGTTACACTAGCTTTACGTTATTTGTGCTTCGGCGTGTATTTACGCAAGGGGAGGGCTTTAATCGTTTTTATAACATCAGCAATCCGCATGGAAAATGTGTTTTATTTCCCTCTAAGCGGAATTTTGTTTTAACACAGAAAGGTGCATAATTTTTTTTGTAGCAAATATAAATGATTTTACCAAATCCTTCCTGTTAGTAATAAATGTAATGTTTTATTAATTTTGTAATAACTTTTTGTTGCTTAGTGGCTTAGCGCCCATTCGGGCTATCCTCATTAATACTATAAGGGTATGGATAAGGAATATATTATTTTGAATGAGTGTACTAGCATTAGTAGGAAACTTTTTTTTAAATCTCATTAAACTTAGCAGGCATTAGAACTCAAACCTCTCTGCCACTAAATAATTAGAGATGTTGAGGCTGACGCCTTTATCCAAGTGACCACAGGTACGGATATTTCTTATTAATTTTTTCTCTCGTCCTGTATATACGCATTATAATTATGACATGGCGATGAGGATGAGGAAATTATAATTTATAGGAAATACACCCGCATTTGTGCACAGGAAAATAGGGAAACAATATTTTGAAGAGCAGCCTTTCATACTTTCTACCAGGATTCGAACCCTGATCTACCAGCAAACAAGACTAAACAAACCTTAAATGTATCTCACGTGCTCACTAATGTGGTTGTTCCGGTATTATTAACGTAATCATCCTACAAATAAACAATTTAGCTGTATGTATGTATGTATGTATGTATGTATGTATGTATGTATGTCTGTCGTGCAAGGATAATATTTTCTAATTCAACCTAAACAAAAGGTAATCCAGAGGTTTCGTACGCTGTAAAACGTTTGTTTGGCCATTTATTGAGTACATTAAGGTCCATCACCGATTTGTTGAAAGCGTGATTGGCCGCGTTAGTTGGCCACACACACAAAGACACGTTCTTTCCCGCGAGAAAGAATGGCGTCTCTCAAATCTCGCGTGAAAGAACGTGTGATGTAGGCGTTGTCACACGCCACGATTGAGAATTGGTGGGTTTTGTGACGTTCTTTCCCGCGAGAAAGAATGGCGTCTCTCAAATCCCGCGGGAAAGAACGTGTGATGTAGGCGTTGTCACACGCCACGATTGAGAGCGGGTGGGTTTTGTGACGTTCTTTCCCGTTGAGAGTCGTGTCCTCAACTGTTGAGGTTGCACTAAGCCACGCCACACCACACACTTTGCACGAACTGTGTTTATTCTGTGAATGTTACCTTATATTGTAATTAGAAGTATACTAGTTGTATGAAACATCACTGATATTCGTCATTCTAGAAAAAAAGTTTTAACTGAATTTAGAGATGTATAAGTATTATTCAACATTTTGAAAAGATATGTGTAAGGAGTATGTGGCTAGAAATTTAACGAATAGTGGACCAAAAAAGATGAGAGATTTTTTTATTTATTTTTTCAAAAACAAGCAGTTTATGAGAGGATTTTTTCGAAAAAAGCCACAAAATTTAAATTAATTTTATGTTTCAACTATCCACTCATTTTGCCAGAAACATACTATTTTCCAGCTGCTGTTAACTGCAGATATTTCAATAAAAGCACATGCAACATTATTACTATTAATAGCACCACGTCTTACTACCCGTTAGGGTTATACGCACTTATGCTAATGTTTAATGGTAAGGTGATTGTGAGATGAATTGGAGGACCTACAGTTTAACGTGGAATCCAAACCACGGTGGAGGCCTGGCATTCCCCACATTCACAAGTTGTGATTAATACACGTCTTGTCAGAGGTGAAGGAAGGGTTTGACAATCAGATAAATCTGTGCCGGGACCGAGGATTGAACCCCGGACCCCCAAAATATAAGTCTGACACTTTACCCCTAGACCGTCAGGTCACCACATGCAACCGTACATATTTTTATTTTTCTGTCACCCATACTCCTTGTCACATCAACTTATCTTGAGCACACCACTAGAAATTCCATGACAGTGTGTCATTCCAGCTGATACGATAAATGAGAGTTTTTGTTCTTAGACACGCAGTCTTTCCCTTGGTATCAAAACCTCATGTCCAATCACGTGTTATCAATCATGGCGACTTACTGTGTGTGGGCGAGTAAAGTATTTTCCACGCGAGCTATTTGAGCCGTTCCAATGCAGCATTCTTTCTCGCGGGAGAATGTGTGTTTATGGCCTTCAAATAACTTAAGGGGATATGATTTAAATCACAACCGTGAATACTGATGATATTATTTGTTTATTTAATGTTTTTCTATGCTATATTCAGGGGAATGCTAAAGAGAGTTCTTCGAATTTTTACTATCATAAAAAAACCTTCATGCATCCGGTAATTATGTATACCTGCCTATGTATTTCTTATTATAATTTTAAAATTTATATAATCATTGGAGTCAACATTTTGAGGTAAAATCTCCTTTTAATGAAATATTGCACAAGTGACAGTAGCCATGGAAGTGAGGTTTTTGAGGAGCATGCTAGCTGTCATAATGAAAAATAGAATTAGAGATTAAGCGAAGTTGTACGGGCAAAATTGGAGGTACAAGGAGTACATGAGATAGTATAGGAATCAAAGATGAATTGGTATGGTCATGTTATGAGAATGTAAAAATAATTAATCTCTATATGGTTGATGGAGATTAAGTATATAGGAAATAACATCGCAAGAGAGATTAGGAAAGAGATGGTAGAATGAGACAACAGTAAGTGTGCGAGTGAGGAGTAAAATGTAAGCCAAAAAAGGGGAAGAGCTGTGGAAGTAAAGAGAAATATGAAGGCACTATTGACCCGGCCACAAGATGGAGCAGTTGTTGATGATGTTGATAAGAGGTAAAATAAATAGCAGCACCAAGTCACGGGTGGCTTTGTTGCTGATTACTCAGCAGTCGACGAACACAGACTTTGCCTTTAGGCTATGAGTGATGAACGACCCTGCGCACGGAATGCATACTGGATAGCTCAGTAGTAAAACATTGGCGTGCTATGCTTAAGGGGGGAGTGGAAGATATTGCGAGAAAAAGCCATTGTTTTTGCAGTCATTACGGCAAAAAAAAAAAAATTG
>CABEEJ010008510.1:0-23485 GCA_901482245.1 Timema douglasi
GTTCTTCTTTTCATTGTAAAGGCCATATTGTGTTTGTCCCCCTTTTATATGTTTCTATCCACCTGTCCTGTACCTTCTTCCAAATAGTATACAACAATAAATTTAATAAAATAACACAACAGTAATGAATAATAAGATCAGTTTTTGACCCCTTTAAACGTTCTCTAGGCTTTACACACCCCTTAAATGTTATCTTGGCTTGACAGCCGTTAAGTTCTCTAGGCTTGGGTATCTAGGTTTGAAATCTTTTAAATGGTATCAAGGTTTGACACCCCTTAAATTTTCTCTAGACTTGACACCCATTGTAATCTCTATTCTGTTTGGGTCGGATCCCCATCCACTAACAGACTAAAAGGTGCACTCAAATGATTGACCTTGCAATATTGCCCTCCCCCCTCCCCGTTCTACCTTCATTTTCACAGGCACCAAGAAATATGGTAGGGTAGCTATTTCTATCCTTCTCCAAATATTTAATTACTAGCACTTTCACTAGTAGACTGAGAACAGTCACATGGCTCCCAACAGTTTGTCTCTCCACCAGCCTATAAAAACCTCTCTTCCTTATTTCAACCCTTAGGCAGGCCACCTCCTCTTATTTTCTGCTAGCTTAGGTATTCCCCCGCCCCCTCATATTGAACAAAGGACAAGAGTATTTTTAACTCAGTCACCAGATTATCTAGCTACCTACTTGTCTTGCGTCATAAACTTACTAGTTTGGACAGGACTTTTAAGAGATTTGTGGCACAGCTATTTAATCTTGCTATTTGGAGGGTCTATTCTGGGTTTAGAATTGAATATTCAGCTGTTATTATTCGATGGTATCCCCAATTTTGATTACACACACACCCCTACAAATAACATATCATTAGAAGTCTTTGAAAATATTTTAAACTTAATCTTAAGTTAAACAAGTAAACAAAGCCTGATGACTAACTTATGAAAGGTTATAAAGGAAAACAAATTACTATTTTTTTTTAATGGTTTGCTGTAGAAAGTTGAAGTTATTCTTAAATATGAAAATTTTGAATTTCAAAGTAAATCCATCGAATCCGAATCTGAAATTTACTAAGATTCGAAATGTCAAGTCCACCACGAATCTCTCTAATAATAAGACCCGAAAGCTTGAATTTAATCTGAATCTTAGTAAAATTCAAATTTAGATTTAAAATTTCAGAGGTTAGCAAAGGCTTAGATAGTTTTTTTACTTTTAATTATGCTTGATTATTTTCATACTATTCTATCATTTTATTTATTACAAATCAGTCAGTTCAGAAAGTGCACATTAAATATCTCAAATAAATAAATTATATTTGGAAGAAGGTATAGGAAAAGTGGATAGAAACATATAAAAGGGGGGACAAACAGAATATGGCCTTTACAATGAAAAGAAGAACACAGTTCACACTTTACACAGCTGCCAATGGACAAAGAGGTAATGGTTGCCTCTTAAAGAAAATTGATTGTCACCGCCCATTCCCCCGACCTAGGTTTCATTCTATCGGAACTCATCAGGGAGGAGTGTGAAACGCACAACGCAACTTCCTAAAAAGAGAAAACCAAAACACAAAAGGGGAGAAAAAGGAAAATGGTAAAGAATGATAGGACACAAATATAGGAACATGTAAAAGGTATAGCAAAGGACAAACACAGGAAAAGGACAATGAATGCGAATTTATAATGATATAACTCCTTAAGAGGCAACCATTAGCTCTTTGTCCATTGGCAGCTGTGTAAAGTGTGAACTGTGTTCTTCTTTTCATTGTAAAGGCCATATTGTGTTTGGCCCCCTTTTATATGTTTCTATCCACCTTTCCTATACCTTCTTCCAAATATAATACAATTACCTCATAAAGCGAAAAGTTGTTTTCCTTATTGAGTTATATAATTATAAATATATATTAATTTTGAATTCAAAATGGAGTAATCCATTGTTTGTGTTATTTGTACTCTCTTCTTCTTTGTGTTTGATAAAGGCAACAATGCCGAAATATTATTTTATTTGTGTTAAAATGTGTGTGTGACTAGTTCTACAATAAAAGACAGAAGAAAGGAAGAAGATTTCACCTTTGTGCATTGGACTCTTCCCAAATTTTTCCTCTTTCCCTAGGTGGGCTTTCTTCATCAAATATATTCTTAGTAGTTTATTTTTCTTTTTTCTTTAGTTTTATCAATTTCCTTTATTATAAAATTATCTAGCCATTGGGCCACCTCATTTAAAAAAAAAGGAATTAAAAGTGATGAGTCGGCAGTACGTGTTGGAACAAAAGCATGCGTTGTTTGTCATCCAACAGAAGCCATGTCTGAAATAGTCAATCCTGCTCGACTTATGGGACTAGATAAATTCCTGACCTTTTCCCCAACCATTTGGAATCCTTCCCACTCCTAAAGCTTTGCTATTGTTTGTTTTGAAAACTTTAGCCTCTTATTATGATGCAATAATTCCATTATCTATGTGCTTGTCTAAATTTGGCTCTTTTTAGTTACCTACCTGACAATCTCCCCGTACTCGTCAAACTTGACCTTTTCCTCGAAGAAGGGAAACATAGGGTACTGCTTCTTGCTGCTCTTGAAGAAGCCTGTCTGCGTCTTGGTCTCTGTCTTGACAAGCAAGTCATGTTTCCCTTTCGTCACAGAGCTGAGGTCCATCTCATCCTCACTCTCGTCACTCATGTCAATGTCCTCGCTGGGCAACAGAAATCACCAAAAAAAGAAATTAAAGCAATGGAAGACAAGACAGCTATGATGAAAAATTATTACAAGTTGAAGAGAAAAAAACACCCAATATTTCCAAGAAAATGCAAACAATTCTTATGTTCACTTTTTAATAAGTCTGCTTCTATTTTTAAAAGATGTATCTAAATCTAGAAAATTAATTAAGCCTGATAAGTTTTTGCAAGTTTTTATCGATAAACAGGATATAAAGGACAAACACAGGAAATGGATATTCGATGCAAATGTATAATATATATTAGGCCTCTTTGGAAAAAAAAAATCAGGTTATTGGACGTTCTAGAAACTCGGGCGGAAAAACTTATTTCCAGGAATTTTTCAGAAAATAATAAATTTAAAAGGCTTCCATTCAGGTCTGTCTATCATTGTAACGTTTGTATTTAATACTCATTAACAATATTATTAATTTACTAAAGTTAAAATTAACCTAATCAACCTTTAATCAGAAGGATACCCAAAATTTCAACCACTCTTATTTTATAGCTACCATACCTAGTAAACACATTTGTGCGCCATTAAATAATAACAATCACACTAGGCTACTTGATGGTAATATTTATCCCGTAGTAAATTTAAAGAAGGAAAACATATGTTTGGCAAAAAAATAATGATAAAAGCGGCTTTTAAATATAAAATCATGCATGGAATACACCTTCACCATACTTATTTTTAGAGATGGGCCACTCGAATCTTTAAATCCACCGATTCCTGACAAGGATTCGGTGTTTTACTGGATTTGATGGTCAAATCTTTCACCTCATAAATAAAGCATAATATTTTGAATTCAAAAATTACTTAGTTAGGCCTACTTGAAAAGCACAACTTAATTCGTAATCTTTATTTTGTCAGACAAAAGAAATTATCATGAATATAATCATTAATTATCAAAAACTGAAAATCAAAACTATAATTACAAATAAACTCGAAATAAATAAAACAAATTACGGCTTTTTTTTAAAACAAATAAGAACACATTACGCATTATACAAAGTCAGCCGCCATTGCACACGATACAAAGTCGGCCGCCATGACATTTATTAGTTTACTCGCCCGAGTGATGATTAAAATAAAGATACTGTTAATTCTTACTATCCAAATGGTTTTAATTATCTACAACTATGCTAAGAACCCCCAATTTATTGCATACGATCCTTAAGTTAGACATTTTATTTGGTTTCATGAAAAATAAATACTGTCAACCATCAGACACCAATAAAACTGTTTATTTACGCCTACCGGCCTATGTATCGTATATCAATTGTTTGTTTAAAATCAATTCAGGTAATCTGATCACAGTAAACACTCTTGAGTTTTAAGAATCAAATAACAACTTGGTAATTCATTATTTGTTTTTAAATTGATTAACTTAGAGTTTATTATTTTTTTAATTGTGTTATTGAAGTGATTGTAAAAATATTCAAACGTAGTCCTGCCTTATAAAATGGAAATGGATATATTGTAGTCGAAAATATGTTCGTGTTCAGAATTTAAATCTATTGTTCAAACCTCAAGTGCTACCTAATTTAGAGTTTTTGTCTTTTTTTCCCGACCCTAGACAAGATCAATTTTCATTAAGCTTTTAATTTTGTATCATTATAGCGAATCTTCAAAAAGTCACATTTGAAGCTCAAATCTCCTTCAGCTTCGTCTTCGACATCTACATTAGCCCTCATATATCCGAAAATTTTTGAAGGAAGGATAAAACTTCGATAAATTATCAAACGAGTTAATTTTATCTTACTAAATATTACATTTTTTAATATCTATATTATATTTGGAAGAAGGTATAGGAAAGGTGGATAGAAACATATAAAAGGGGGGACAAACACAATATGGCCGTTACAATGAAAAGAAGAACACAGTTCACACTTTACATTGCTGCCAATGGACAAAGAGGTAATGGATGTCTCTTAAAGAAAATTGATCGTCACCGCCCAATCCCTCGACCTAGGTTTCATTCTATCGGAACTCATCAGGGAGGAGTTTTTCAATATTTGATAATTTTAAAATAGTTACTACACATAATTTTAACATTGATTAGTAATTTAACTAACACAACGTAAGCATGGATCAAAAAAGGGTAAGTAAATGTTAATATATTGTATTCACTTTCGCCAACATAATTTTGTAAAAAATAAAAATACCTACAAAGAAATAACACCATGGTCACTGGTATGAAACAGAGAAAATGCTTTAGTTGTGCTATCATCGCAGCTTGAGTCTAATGTTTGGTCCTTAATATTCTATCTCTCTGGAATTATCTGTGACAAATTTACAAGTGCATTTTGAAACAGAAGTTTTTCATAGCTTCTTCGCATTTTCTTTATTATTCAAAATGACTGATACAGAAAGTAGGAAACGAAAACGGAATTCAATTTATAATTATTATCAGAGAAATGCAGATAAAAAGACATGCATATGTAAAATTTGCAAAATAATATTATTAACTCCACAATGTAAGTAAAGATTAAAACTTAATCAAGAATAAAATAGCCAATGCTATTATTTATGCTTTTAGTGAGGATAACTCCATCTAGATATATTTTGAAGAATGAAAAATGACACATGGATACAGGAATCGAACCTAAATTGAGCCAAAGGTCTCAGGTTCGATTCCCTTGTCTAGGTGTCAATTTTCAATTTTCAGAATTAAACTTAATTGATAAGTTACTAAGCTTATCAGTAAGCCTGTGTGCATTAGTCATTACTATATTCTTTAGGTAACAAATAAATAAATTTTCCTGGCCCTTGTTACTGACATGATATGGAAAAATAATTAATTTAAAAATTAAAAGTGTCATTAAGTGACAACAACAAAAATCCTAGGTAGCTTCAACTTCTACTTTTCTTCGCAAGTTTAAAGATTCGCTTCGCATTTAAAAAGTGGCCTTTGCACACCCTTATTATTTTTTATTTATTTTGTTTCACAAATCTTACGAGTTTTTAGTAAATGTCTCTATTTTAAGATTTAAAAAAAAGATAAAAAGTCTGTGCTGAGCATAGTTCCATTTATTTAAAAGTTTTAATCAGAATTATTGCTAGAACGATCATGAAGCTTAGTAGTGGTTCAGCCCAACATAATTATAGAACAAACCTAAAAATCAAACCTTAAATAATTAATTTTACCAGTTAAATGAATGGGAATTCTATAAAAACTAAATAATTAATATGAACCAACTCAAATTGGAGAAGACAAAAATCATACCAATGTCGAAAGACGAACCTTTTGTGCCTGACATGATATTTAAGATTCATATTTGAGGTTCACAAATAAAATTAAGATTCGAATTTGAGAAAAAAAATCATTCAATTTAAAGTGTATTTTGACAAAAATAAAACATGACATGTTATGAGCAAGTTACCCATTGTCCTGCCTACTATCTTTGCTCTCCCTGTCTCGCCGCTGATGTTCCTCAAGTTCTGCCCCCTCGAGTCTCACCCGGCGTTTCACCTCCAGGTTGATTGTCCTGTTACCTCCCTCGTCAATCAGCTGGCGTGCTAGTGTACCAGGGGCTGTCCTGCATACACACCAATATGAGTAAAAATATATTACAAAAATAAAACAATTCAACAAAAATTTATATCACATGGCGTTTAAATTATGCCAACAATTAATAGGGTCTACACACGCCCACAAACAGATGAGAACATATTAAATTTGATTAAGGGCCGTCCTTAAATTATGTGGGGTTTGTGGGAGGGGGGTAGGGGGTCAAAATCCATCTTACCTAAGGCTTTTATCAATATTTAGAGTGAGACCATTTCTTTTAAAAAAAAGTCAGAAAATATATTAATTCAAATTTTTTATTTATATTATTTTCATTTATTTATGATTATTACATCTAATTATACTGCAGGTAATGTATTCTAAAATTTAATATCACTCACTTTATAACCAATCCTTATATCTAAAAAGAGTTAAATGATCAATATAATCTAATTTACCAAATTGTAAAAATTGACATAAAATTGAGGAGGGGAAAGGTTTATGATCCCTTAAGTGGGGGAAAAGAGGTGAGGGGCGAAAATCATGAGGAGAAAAAAAAAATCTTACGTAATTAAGTAAGGACCCTAAAATTCTAAAAAACAAAGAAAAAGTAAAAACCTTATCACACATTTACAAAAAATTCTTTATGTTGATGTAACATGACATATTCCTCAGAAGGTTCAGTAAAGCCAAATTAGTTGTTGAAGATGGCATCATTGATAATGAGGTTACTTGTACTTCACTACCTATCTCTTTGATATTTATCTAAGGATATGATGCATAAGGATAACGTGCTTAGGGAAATTTATTAAGTTCATAGATATAAAAAGATAATATTTACAACACCCCCACCCTAAACCTCAACTAATATTTGTTTCATATAATTTTCTATGATTCTATTAAAAATTACGCACCTGTTGGTGATGATAATGCTGTTAAGAGGGTTTGTGCACCACTGGAGAAACAGTTCCCTCGAGAAACCGCACTCCATGTCTGGACTACTCGCCAGTACCACCTGAAGAAGAAAACAACAGGATTTAACATTAATAAAAAATGATGAATTATTAGATTAAAATTGATTTATTAGCAACAAGGTATTGATTTTTCTTTCAGTGTCATTAAGTGTAAAATCAATCTACAGCTATACCAAGTGCTTATAAAAAAATATGGGTTAAATACATTTTTCTTTAAGTCACGAATCAGAATCTTAAAAAAACAAATTAAACATAATAAACTTCCAGTTGCTGTATGAAATAGAAATACAGTGGAATCTCCCTTAAAAGACACCTCTTAGTAGCGGATTCTTCTTTATAATGGACAGTTTAGATAACATGGGCTCTTTCGGTCAAACAAATTCTCAATAAAGGATGCATAGCGAAGCATATTTAAGCATAAAAATCTATAAACAGTGAAAAAAAGAAAAATTGAAAACACCATTCCATATATAGTATTTTACTATAGGAAAAGTTTCTAAAATAGCTTAAGTAGCGATGGTAATGACCATGGCACTTCAAGGTCGTTCCTCCCCCCCCCCCTTCCAAGCCTTCAGCGGGGGTTGTTCCATCTGTGCTCTTGCAAACACATGGGCGTGCAACACAGAAGGCCTACTGTTCACATTTCATTTTAGTTGTGTATTGTTTTGTGTATAATGCAATCTGTAAAGTAAACTATGTATAGTATTTATTCAGTTGTCATAACTATCCTGCAAACAATACTGCACAATGCAGTAATAGGGTGGTTGTAGTTAATATCAACACTATATAGGTTGAAGCAATATGATTTTTTTTCCTCTCCAAATAAAGAATACTTCTTAGTAACTAAAATTATTTTGATCCCGGAAAATGTCTGCTATCAAGAGATTTCACTGTAGTGGCTAAGTTATAATGTATTTTGGTCTAACTTTGAGTTCACAGTAAGTTGAGTTGGAGTGGTAAATTAATAGTCTGGGGGTCCGGCTGTTAGGTGCATTCTATAATTATGTTGGGTAAAACATTAGTAAGCATCGTAATAGCTATAAGAGTATTAAGATTTAAAACTAAGTGTTTCTTTTATTAATTTGGTTTAATCTTGAATCTTAATTTTATTTTGAACCCTTAAATGTCGAATTTTTTAAATCCTCAAACTTTAATTATTCTTAAGGATTCTGAGATTTGAATGATTAATTACCAATTTTCTGGTGCTAGAAAGGGCGGGGATTAGGGCGGGGGGTACCTCTTTAATCTATGATTCACTCTTCCTCCAAAATACCACACACACACAAACACACAGGAAGAATGTTGATTCAAGGCCTGTGCAGCTTAGAAAGGACAGCAATGTGATGAAGTGATGAAAAGGATAGTAAAAATTATCGCATTCTTCAGTTGATGAAGAGGTTCATAAAGACACTTGCCATCTATTTTTAACTCACAGGTTTCACCGCTTGCACTATCGTTTTTCTACCAAGCAAATTACCAATTTATACCTTATAAATATTGTTATTTTAATGAAATAGGAATGCTATATTGTCACTGCCCCTCACCCCAATGGGCTGATCTGTCAGGATGGGCTTTGTGAGTTTGGTTAGGTGACATCAAATAATGGTGTGTGTTCTTTATAGTAATTTATTAAATAGGGCTTCATGAGTTGGGTTAGGTGAAATCAAATAATTGTGTGGGTTCTTCATAGTCATTTATTAAATAGGAACTTAATGAGCTATTGTGATGTGGTTGAACAAGTTAGGTTAGACTAATTGATATAGTTCCCCACTATTGTGAGTATTTTATCTACAACAATCCCCTTCCTGTCCCTGCCTTAATGTTAAGTCTCTAACTAGAGTAAAGGTTCATAATGCTTCGACTATACAGCGACTGGAGGGTCACTAGGCTCTTGGTAGGTTTGGGAGGCCAGAGATCCCCCGTGTAATGTAGGGACTACCACAACCATAATGTTCCAGATTGATCATCGACCAGGAAACGATAGGTTGTAAGCGGCTTAACCCAACTCTCCAGTCCTCCCCCTTCCAGCTGACATGCCAGAACTCGAGTTTATATATCCATTAAATAGACTTTTCCCCTCTGAGTTTGCCATCAATTACTAATAAGTGATTTGCAAGTTGGCATTTTGTTTAAAAAAATAAATAAAAAAAAACAAGTCCTTGATTATTGAGATGAGACAAACGACAATAGTGGTTTAGATCAGTGGTGCAGGAACGGAGGGAAGAGTACAGGGATTTTACCCCCCTAAATATTGAGGGGGGGGGGGGAGGGAGATAAAAAGTATCATCTTTAACCCCCAGAATAATATAGAAAAACTTTTAGATAATGTAAAGATCTTGTTGAGGCAAGATACAAAGTTCACACTAAGGTAACATAGTAAAAATAAAATGTGCTTGGAGCACACAATGAAGATATTTTGAAAACTCTGCTAGTGATACCAGCTACATCAGCTACTGCAGAAATATGTTTTTCAATGCTTGTAAGAAAAAAATACCATCTTCGCTTCATGATGAGGCAACGTAGACTAAATCATCTGTGTCTGTTGAATGCATACCCTAAGCGGCTCAACAAACTTGGAAATTAGAAAACTAGTTAGTGGTCTTATAGCTTGTAACAAATATAGGGCAAAGGTGTATGGAAACCTACTTTAATTTTCGGTGTTTCATAACTTTAGCTAAGCCACATCAGATATAATTTTTCTTAATTTGTTTTGTGTGTATTAATTCTAATGCTTGGCATGACTCAAATAAATGAGAAAAATACACAATGGGACCGTTAAATACAGGTATACCTTGTTATACGCTATACCACTTTACGCGTTTTTGCTATAACACGATTAAGAAATAATAAAAATAATGCATGGTCGGCTGTAATTTCGCAGTCACCCTGTGCGCTGGTGACATGACCTTGTGGGCGCACATTCCAGAAGTTCCTGAACAAGAGTTTTCCAATTCAAGACATGACAACATTGACATAGCAGGATGTTGGATTTGAGGATGTAGACCAGGCAAATGTGGATGAATTGCTCCAATCCCACTCAATAGAACTCACCAATGAAGATCTTCAAGAAATAGAGAATGGCATAAAGGATAAAGAGAACGAGTCCTATGTTGTTGAGCTTATCAAACAACTTCAACAAAACATATTGCTGAATTTTTAAAGCACATTAACAATGCAATAATAATCAATGAAAAGAATTATCCTTACATAGATAGAAGTACCAAAGTTTCCAGAAAGATGGAGTTATTTGGCTTGGTACAAAGCCCTCTATAGAGAGAGGAAGAATGCTGCTCGTCAGCTGAGTCTTGACCATTTCATTAAAAAAGTTGAAAATATTCAGTCTAACAACACAGGGCCTTCATGACAGCAACAACCTTCAAGAAAGCACGAGCTTACAGTCTCAGGGCCATCAAGAGAGCAAGAGCCTACCGTCCAAGGGTTGTCAAGAGAGCAAGAGCCTACCGTCTAAAGGCCGTCAAAAGAGCAAGAGCTCATTGTTCCAGAACCTTCAAGAGAGCAAAAGCTTACCGTCCCAGGGCCTTCAAGAGAGCAAAAGCTTACCGTCCTAGGGCCTTCAAGAGAGCAAAAGCCTACCGTCCCAGGTCCTTCAAGAGAGCAAAAGCCTACCGCCCACAGGGCCTTCAAGAGAGCAAAAGCCTACCGCCCACAGGGCCTTCAAGAGAGCAAGAGCCTACCGCGATCAGGGCCTTCAAGAGAGCAAGAGCCTACCGTCCCCAGGGCCTTCAAGAGAGCAAGAGCCTACCGCCCCCAGGGCCTTCAAGAGAGCAAGAGCCTACCGCCCCCAGGGCCTTCAAGAGAGCAAGAGCTTACCGTCCCAGGACCTTCAAGAATGCAAGCGCTTACAGTCACAGGGCATTCAATAAAACAAGAGCTTACAGTCACAGGGCATTCAATAAAACAAGAGCTTACAGTCCCAGGGCATTCAAGAAACTAAGAGCTTACAGTCCCAGGGCATTCAAGAAACTAAGAGCTTACAGTCCCAGGGCCTTCAAGAAAGCAAGAGCTACCGTCCAAGGGCCGCCAAGAGTGTGATAATCCAGAATTGCCAGATTAACAGTAAGTGTACCTGTAGTGTTGTATTAATTAGATCGATTTATTAAAAATTATATATGTATACACATTTCTGGGATTGAAGATTAACAAAAGGTGTAGGCTACCTGCAGTATTGTACTAGTTAAATTAATAAAAATTGCATTCATTCACAAGTTTTAGGTTTTTATTTACTTTTTTCTTTTAGAATAATCATTATCTGCGAGGGACAGTTGTATTACATTTGCCTGGTCTTTTTTTAATCTCAAAAATGTTATCCCATATAAAAACACATGATTATTTATACAAAACCCCCTTCCCCCAAATAAAAACGTTCCTGCGCCACTGGTTTAGATTACATCATATTTGAACACTTGACTTTTGTTCACACAAAAGGTATTAGCCTACGAGACATCATATATAAAATGCATTTAGGGAAAGTAATATACTCTATATAAGAAATATTAAATTCTTTATTTTCATTACATTGTGAAAAAAATGTACACTATATCCCAGTTTCATGTTCAAAATTTATCATATTTACTATTTTGTGCAGTGCCAGCCTTAATGTGGGTGTAACAACATAATGATAATGGGAAAAAAAAAAGTATTTCAACTTATTGGCATAGACCAAACTTCAAATGTATTACCATAAAAAGCCTGCGTTAGTCGTCACATGAGCTAACAAACCATTCATGTGTTAGAATGGATTGCCAGTGATGGTGGGATAGAGGTTTGAGTCCCGGTCGGGTATTGCTGGTCGCATGGTCTAAGGCGTCAACCTAGCAAAAACAAGACTAGACTGCCAATTACAAGGTGATCAGGGTTTGAAACCCAGTCGAGTGTACTGAAGGTAGTTTTTCCAAAATTGTTTCCCCTCTCCAAACACAAAAATGCTGATACACTTCCTATAAATTTGCACTTACTCATCCTTAACCCATTGGAGTTATTAGGCCATAGGTGTATAATGGCATGGCTCATACTCCATAATTCAAGTCTATTTTAGGAACTTAAGGGTAGGGTAGTTTTGGTCAAAAAAGTGACCAAAATAAGGACTGTAAAAACTATGGGAACAATAAAAACATCAGCTTCGTTTCCACTTAGTACTTCTTGCATTTCTTCCATAGTCAATGAGCTCTTTTGTGATCAGAATACAAGAAGGTTTATTGCCACAAAACTTCAAGGCATCTATAACTTCTAAGAAATATTAAGTGTATACACACGTGCACACACAAAATCTGACACCTTAGCTTAATTGGTGTGTGTCTGTCTACTGAGCATAGGGTCCCGGGTTTGATTTCCGGTATGGCCGAAAAATGTATCAGTGGTTAACTTACATTGATGTGTATAACTTGAAAAGGTAGTAGGACACGTCGAAAAAAACTTATCTTGTAAACAGCACTAGTGTAAAGTGGACAGGGTTTTATTTTTGGCTCTTAGCTCTCAACCATTTCATCAATATATTTATTTTCCCTTGTTTACTTTGTTAATTTATTATCATTCTTAAACACCTGGATTCATTTGTCCAGGCAATAGGCTTGTAAATGTTCATCAGTTATAATATTCAAAGACTTTGATCAGTTTATACTTAATTTCACTAAATTCTCCCCTGTCAAGTTTATTAGTTAATTATATCTTGTCATTGTGAGTATAAGGAAACATCCTAATTATATAATATTACTTTTTAACCAGTTAGGCCAATTGTGTTCTTAATAGCCTTCAGTATGTTTTATCAATTTGTCTATCCTACTCCTAACTTAATCTATACTTACCCTTGATAAATTGTTTAGCTAAAATGCTATAATTATAAAAAAGATTAAGTAGCTCAAGCCATGATCAAAGTTGTATGCAACATATCTACAAAGTTTCAATTCATTAATGTTACTTTTAGGCCAAATTTTACAATGTCATGTTAATCTATTCGTTAGGGCTTAACATGAGGTTAAGCGATAACGACCACTACTTTTGATTTTACAATGTTTGGTTAGCGCTAATGTTCACGTAAATGTGCTCGTAAAGTTAACGCGAGGTCTACCTTCCGGTTAGCAAACATAACGTCCACATTAACAACGTTAAACACTCCGCCATATTGGTTTCAAGACGATTGTTATTATTAAAGTGAGGTTAGTTTTATTTATATTATGAAATGACTGATTTATTGTATGATTAGGACGACTTTGAAGATGAGTTACACCTTCTAAGGAACCCAAGGCTTCGAAGAGTTTTTGCCAAGCTTCATTTTTTTGTCTCCATGTTACAGCATCAGTTTGTTTCATTTTCAATCCTTTGTTTGTGTTTACCTACTAATTCAATCAGTAAAATTTCCTCTTCTTTGTTAAAATTTACACTTCGTTCGCGTTTATGAATCTCAACAGACATTTTAGCAGGAAAATAAATACGATAAAATATAGCAGATAACCTCAACAAATTTGATGAATTGAACTCGTTTTGATTGATTTTTTTCATAACAGTTCCATAGACGTTGTAATGACTTGGTTATATTCTCTATGGTCAGGCTAGGCCAATCAAAAGCTTTGACACAAATCTAGCGCTCCGAGAAAGTTAACGCTAAGAACTAATGGAAGGCACCTATCCGTAATTTGACGCACACATAAAAATGGTATTGTAAAATGCAACGCTAAGTTTAACCAACGGTTATACTTTACATACGGTTAAGTTACGAGGACTTTAACGTGACATTGTAAGATTGGGCCTTAGTCTATTAACTTTCAAATCTTGTATTTTTCATTCTTATAAAACCATTGTTTCATTAATGTTACTTTTAGTCTATTAACTTTCAAATCTTGTATTTTTCATTCTTATAAAACCATTGTTTATAATATAGCTTCATCTAAATCTATTACTATTACCTTTACTTTTCACCCTGAAAAATCATGCTTTTTGTTATCTTATTTAAATCAAATTCCATAATGGGTTTTTTAGAATCACGCGGGATAGGGGAAATTTAGAGAGAATTTGTGAGTGTCAACCAATCAGCATAGATAAGCTTTACTTCTTGTAGAGAAAGTGGGAGGAGAATAGAGTGTTAAAGAGAGTGGATGAGTATTCAGTTCTTGAGAAATGACCACGTGAGATAGATGTGAGTCTGACAACTTCTAAATAAATTTTACAATAAAGTTTCCAGACGCAATGGGAATAGTGCATGAGAAAAGGGAGTCTTTGTCAAAGGCATATCATTCATAAGAACTTTTTGGAATTCAATAATATCTATAGTTTCCGTTGATCAATCTAAATTATGTAACTAATGGTTTTTGTTATTTTTTAAATTAAAGATAATGTGTTGACGTCAATCCACTCAAGCCGAGAATTAATTTTCTGTAAATTATTCCTAATTTTTCCATCCCCACCTTGTGCAAACACCAAGTGGATAAAGGAGATACTCTGCTCTGAAAACCGAATGACTACTGTGGATCTAAAGATACTAGCATCAATATTATGGAGATGAAAAACAAAGTAAAATATCAACAGCCAGTGTTATATGCATGATTAGGTACACTAAAAACTCATTGGAATAACAGAATTGTGCTGTAAATGTATACATGACACAGTGTTGTTCCAGATGAAAGTCAAATGCTAATTTTTACTTATAGAGTCCTTCCCTTGGTAATAAAAGTCACACCCAATCACACATAATTACTCTTGGTGATTACGTATTGTGTGAGTGAAAGAGGTTTTTTCCATGTGCTGTCCTTTCGTGCGATCTATTCGTGACTTTCCAACATGCCATTCTTTCTCGCGGGAAAGAACGTGTGTTTATGGCCATCTAATGGATTTATCTGTCTCTCTGAAATGAATGTTTTTCAACTCAAGTGTTGATGTGGGTCTTACCTTAGGGCTGGGCACTTTATTCAGCTCCTGAATGCTGTGACAGAGCTGTAAGTGTTTGAACTGGAAGGGGTTGTTACGAGCACCCTCGAATGTTCGCATCAGTTTGTCACTCATCCACTCAATCTAAACAGCCAGCAAGTAACATATTTATTCAACACCATACTTTTATCCACATGAGATAAGCATTAGGACAATTAGAATCATTCAACCAAGTTTTAAATGACAATGTATATGAATAGTGACAGGCTTTGAGTAAAAACTTGTGCCTAATTTGCTCAAAAATTAATGAATAGTTTTTCAATTTTATTTATTTTGTCAGTTTTGCAGTAACCCTACAAATTTTTTAGTAATTTTACAAATATGAGACCATTTATTGACAAATTTACAGTAATAAGCTTACAATTATTCATACATGGGTTATTTGGTTAATTCATGAGTTATTTCATGAATTATTTTTCTTTACATTTGAAATGATCTTTTAAGCAAATTGCACAATTTTGAGGGGTCACTGGACCTTGTAGTCTGGCAAGTATCATTAACTATTTTTTTTCTAAGTAACACTGTATGTCTATATTTACTCCAAATAGTATATTTATAGTGAATTCTGGTTCTATACATTATGTTTTATGTTTGTCTTTTCTCTTTTATACATGGTCTATTATTCTTTTCCATTTTCTCTCACCTTTTTGTTTTTTAGGTAAAATGTAAATGAGCTGCTGACCTGTGACTTGGCAAACTCAACGACATTGTAGCTGACATTGTTCAGAAGGGCAAGAGAGTACGCCAACAAGCCTGAGTCTTTGTTCCTCCACAGCTGGTCCAGCATGTGCGCCAACTCAAGCACTCGACCGGCCGTGTCGACTGCTATCAACACATTGCCGTTACTGCGCAGTGTCTGGAGAATATTTGCTGTTCGAGCATTGAAAACAATTTAAAGTTTAAAGGAAGTTGGTTTAGTTTATAAGGAAATTGGTTTTTGTATAAACTTTTGAATTTTTTCACATTTTCTAGTTTTAAGAGGACATTCCGAGTTCTATCAGATATTTAAGAGATAAATTAGACAACATAATAAAATAGTAAAACTTGATGAATGTATTGATTTTTGTTAACTTTCAAAATCATTAATATGTTTTTTAAACTTTCTAAACCATTAATATGTGCACACATACAATTAGTAACATTTAAAAAAAGACAAATTGGTGAACTATTCAATAGTATAAATAAAATTAATACTATAGAAAATGATGAGTGTAAATTAAAATTAAAAAAGCTTGCTAAAATTTGATATCAAATACATATGATAGAATTGTAGAAAATTAAATATAAATATACTTAAAAAATACTAATGCATTAGCTACTCAGGCCCAGGCCCATGGTGGAATATTTATGGGGGTGGCAAATTTTCGTAGATAAAAATTTTAAAATGGGTGCCAAATCAGTTTTCCCAAAAGTATTTATATTTATAAAAAAATTGTGTAATCATCCGCAGTTTCTTCATTCTATGTTTACATTATTTTGTCCATACTTCTTATATATTAGCCTTAGTTGCAATATTTCCTCAAAGGCTTGTGTCTCCACCTTTCTAAGTAAAAGAAAATTTATAGAATAAATAAAACATACATTTTCATATTAACGTTTTGATTTTCTTATAACATTAATTACCGTAATGATTATACTCAATCAAGATAATTTTGGTCTCACTTTCTATAAGGAAAACTTCTTTTGGCTTTATTAGATAATTGTAGTATATTTTGAAGAAGCTATAGGAAAGGTGGATAGAAACATATAAAAAGGGACACACTCTAAAATTGATTGAAAGTTCTTTATACATTTGTGAGTTTAAAAGAAGACTCATAGATGACTTTTAACAACGTTAAGGTTTATTTACGTGAGTGACTGAAAATGTTGGTGAGATCAAGTGGTCGACCACGATCGACCAGTTGCTGACCCCTGGTTTATATTTTCCGTTCATATTGTGTATTTAGCTATTTATTAACAAATTTTTAGAGAAATTAGACAAAACCTTTCACGCTTAGTATTTACAAACTCGATATCTTAATATAATTACCTTCGATTTTTACAAAATAGCAATATCAAAATAATTAATTGTCAATATTTGGTTCACATTCTTCTGCCCTTGCTTGGAGCTAGCATGACAGCTTTTAAAAACTGTAAACAAACCATTAATCTACTGAAATAAAACCTTAAGTAGGCTACCCTAATGGGTAAAAATTTAAATCGTGATTTTTAATGTACAGGTGGGGATGCAGGGAATGCGAGAAAAGGCCAGTGTTTTTGCACTTTTAGAGAAAAACTTTTTGTGGTCAAATTTAATCAAATGATGCTACTTTCTATACAACTAATGAGTTTAATTCCTTTCACATACTGTAGTAATATCAAGAGTTGTTGAAAATATGTCATGACCATAGTGGTATTATCTGAAAATCTTTTTAATTGAAGAGAGAAAGTGTTAATGAAATCCCAAGACACCCTTCACAAATATTCAACAAGTGTTGAGGTCATCATGTGAAGAAAATTAACTCTATGTTTGTAGAGAAGAAATATTTGATTTATTTTGACATAAAAAAGTTTTGCTATAAAAAATGCAAAAACAATCACCTTTTCTCGCATTCCCTGTACCTCCAATCTAAGGTGTGGCACAAGGGAGACCAAGTAATTTTACAGTTTTTTGGCCCAAATAAATCAAATATTTCTCCAGTAGCAACATAGAGTTTAGTTTTCTGCACATGCTAATATCAACAGATCTTGAATATCTGTCAAGGGTGTCCTGTAATTTTGTCAAAACTTTTAAATAATGAGAAAAAGTTTTGACAAAATTCCAGGACACCCTTGACAGATATTCAACATTATTGCAATGCAAATTTCGCATGTCCCTAGATATAACTATACACAAGTGTTCTAGTTTCTATCAAAATAAAAGCGCTTTGCTATCCAATTCCATCTTGAAGAAACTTTATTAGCAATAGACAGTAAAGCACTTGAGACAGTGATTTAAAGACTAGTGAAATTCGCATAAGAGACTGAAAGACGAGTTGATGCATGTGCAGAAACTTTTTTTTTCACATAAAACAAAGGACATGTTTTGACAGCGAACATAACTACACATTTTATTTTAAAGCAAGTTTGCTAACTAACCAGTGATGAGCATAGCCCAAATAAATAGTATGACACAATGCTAAAAAAAAACTAAACATTATGTGTAACGTCCTTGAGAATACAGTGAGGAAAAGAGGCCAGTCGCGAATGAACCAAAACTTTTACAATCAGGGAATGTTTTAACTAATAAATGTCCACCCAGCTTAAACTCTACTAGAATAATTAGTTAAACCTTACTCATGAGTTTCTCATCTCTGGTTCTTCGCCTGGCTTGGAGGTAGGTGGCGTTAAAGGAGTCGGCGATGAGTAGTGACGGCCTCTGGAGACGCTCCAGTTCACAACCGTTCAGGTGGCGTTCCTTTTTGTGGTTGTAGTCTGTTGCATACACAATATCCTCCTCTCCCACCTTGACAATCTTCCAAATAGTCCCGCCAATCATGTGGCCCGCCGGGAGGGGGGTTATCGTCAGACCATATCCTTTCCCTGAAACCATAGCAATACTCATGTGATATAGACAAAAAATGGGCCACAATCATTCAAATAAAAGTCAATAGTATTGTCAAGGAGACAAAATTGAGGGTGAAATCTAATAATATACAACCGAGTAAAAATATAATATTTATAACATATTAGCAAACAAGATGAATGTGTAAACAATTTTTGGTAACTTTTTAATTGTCGGAAAAGGCCAAAATAGTGTGGCACAATTATGCCCATCTGGATTATCAGCATATTTTCACTAATGGAGATAAATTATAAAATAAGTATTTAAAGGAAGTGTGTCTGTATTTGCATGGAAGGAGAGTGGGAAACTTGAGGGAAAGTCATCTCAGTAAGTACACCCGACCAGGATTCAAACCTTTAACTACCCCGTAGCCAGCAAACTAGACAAGACCAAGTCTTCATCTGCATGCCCACCGGTGCAGATTTTGTTATTTATCCCCTTTCACAAGATGGTATGCTCACATAATTTTGTGCACCAAGAATGTAGGCCTCTACTTGTTAAAAACTAGCATTGCATCAAAGTTTTGTTCATTTCGAATAATATTAGTTGAATCTACTTTACACCAACACTAAAGCACAAATAGCTTCGGACAGTAATGTGTGAATTGAACAGTTTCCATTGCTGTGAGCCAAGAAAATATAATTATTTCTTTGTTCAGTCTACTGCATCCTGAGGAAGATAATATATTGCATCGAAATATTGAAGGATTTATAAATATGTGTTAGTGTTTTTAACCTTTATCTGTGTTTCATAACGCTATTGTATTTATTTAATTCCATATTATAACTTGCTCTTGTACTTTATTTCATACATTAAGTGCACAGCTGTAAATGGCCACCATTGTAAGGGGTAAAATTTGCACTAACAAAAGTATAGCAGGTTATATACTAATTCATTCTAACAATTACCATATTTACCCAAATCCAAGACCACACTGAATCTAAGACACCCCCAGTTTTTCAGTGGTTCTGGATATTTTATGTAAGTGGTATTTATTTTATCATGAAGGAAGAAAATAATAATTATGGTAGACTTATTTTGTAGTGTTAACAAATTATTTTGTTTACAAATCAAAACACCTAGGTTGACCTAAAATATAATTAGGGTTGCAGAATTTCAAAGGGATATTTATTTTTTGCTCAACTATTTATTGCTTTTGCATAAGAAGGTTAACTTTGAAAAGGTTCATAAAAACAATGAGAAGTTAATTTTTATTTTTACAAATGATAATCGTTAGTGAAAATCCGAGTCTCATACATACCCTACTCGCCCTAAATACTTCCAATGGACTCGACTATTAACACTCCTGCTTCTTAAACGTGACACTTCACAATGATATATAAAAAATAAAATATAAAGTATAGAGATATAGGAATAAATCAAAGGACAAATATACAACAAACTGTTGCTTTTATAGAGAGAAGAAAAACACATCTCACATGTTACAGATTACTGTAAACATCAGCCGCCATGACAGCCAAGCGTAAAAAATTAGTGATAGCTAAACAAGTATATTTATTCTTATTTCAAAACCGATGATCTAAGAACATCTTATCAAATATAATAATTTACTTTATATTACTCAAAAGTTAGATATTTTGTGGAGTTTCATGAATTAAAACTCAAGTTTGGCATCACTAAAATTGTCTAGTAAACTTTACTTATTATCGACAAGGGAATGGGCTTGGGAAAAGAAGACCCTGTTGAGCTTGACTCTAGTCTGGCACCGTAAGGAGCCATGAGAGGTGTAGAAGATTTGAGTTTTCTCATCACTTACTTGACAAGCGCTAGCTATGTAGGCAAAGTTTTAAGACTTAAAAATGCAACAATTTGATAATTCATTATTTGTTTTAAAATATATTTTGATTAATTTGAATGGCTAAATTTTTAATATCATAGTGAAGTAATTGGAAAAGTAATCAAAAACAGCACAAAGAAATAAAAATTCAATTCGATTATGCACATCACTGACCCCAACCCATTTTAGAAGCTAACCGTAATGAATACTAAATAGTGATATTGAGATTTTAAGCATATAGTATAGATTGCAATACCAGTTGATACTATGGCTATTGAGTATCACATCGGGCCATAACTAGGTAGTTATTTTTAAAGTTAACCTAAAAAAAATAGCAAAATATCCTGTGATCTGTATTATACCTTTAAAATCTGCAAAAATCGATAAAACTTCTAAAAAAACAGCAGCCCTGCACTATTGTATTGATATTAAATAAAAATGTAAATATTACCTTTTGATGTAGCTCCAACCCATTCCTTAGTATGTGATTTTAAGACGACCCCTAGATTTTGAAGCTACAAATTTTGGGGGAAAAACTTGTCTTGGATTCAGATAAATATGGTATATTATTAAAGTCTTGTAAGAATATGCAGTAGCCTACCTTTCATTGGAACACTTTGATTATATTTTAGTTGGACGATTTTATCAAAAGCTGCGTCTACGTCGTCCAATGTGAATAGGTCAAAATCTTCCATGTTGTGGCGAGACTGGAAAAGAGAACAAAAATTGTAATCAATATATGGAGTGTTTTGAAGCTACGACAATACTTGTGACCTGGTACTGATCACCAGGCTGTAACCATAATAGCCACCCCACCCCTTTCATATAAAACAGTGAAAGAGTTGCTGGTGTTAGGTCACAAGTATGCCCAAACCTGCTTTTGCTATCCAAGAAGTCACTATCGTAATATACTGGACAGCCAATGACCAGGAGATGAGGGTTCAAATCCCGGTTATATGTAGGTACTTAAAGTTGTTTTTCTTATAAATGAGTTTCCAGCTCTATTTACATGAATTAAGCCTTTGTCATCTTTTAAGCCATTAGCATAATTAGTACATATAATGTGCATAGTCCAAATGGGTAGTAAGACACAGTGCTAAGAAAAAGTAAGCCTAAAGTAAAATCCTAAAATTAAAATTAAAAGCCAACTTCATAAAGATACTAAAGGGGGTGGCAACGCACTGGTTGGATTGAGTGTACATTTCCAAGAACAGTCATAGTAAAATTTAAGCCACAATTTTAAATGTCAATCAAATAAAAACTCCTATGCAAGATTCTAACAGGGCAGCCTTACTATAAACATAAACCAAATGCAGTGTGAATTTAATACCTCAAACAGAAGAACCACCAATCTCGATTCACAAACCTATGTAATGCACATTAGACACAAACATATAGGCCTAATATAAGTAAAATTAAAATTTCAAGCACAATAATTCATTAAGTTAGACTTTATGTGAATTAGTTTTAAGATAATCCAACCTGATAAAGGTCGTACATGAACATTTGTCCCATCTTATAGACAGGGATGGTTGCATATATGGGACAGTTGAGTCCGCACTTCCCCACGAGGTATGGCAGAGCTCCCAAGTGCAAAGGATCGGGGTATGATAACAGTACTGCATCGATCTGATGGGAATGCCTGTAGTAAATTAGACGTGCAATAAGAATATGATACATGGAATATTTGATTAAATATAAACATAATTGTTTTCTGTCAAAAACGATAAACCTATCATAATTTTATAAGTAAGCTCTATATGTGGCTAAGTGAAGGTAATTTTAGATATTTTTGTGACTGTCAGATAGGCTAGGTCTAATGTTCTTACTAATTTACTGTGTTCTAAAAAATCTTTTTTTAATGTGTTTATGTTTGGCTTTAGCTAGCTTTAAGTTTAGATTATCTTATGTATTATTTCTGTTGTCAACATCCCTTTTTCTCAAATAATACAAAGGCTGGACAACACTTAAACTTATTCTACGGCATGTTAAGTTAACTACATCATGCTAGATTCTATCTAAAAACATTATACCCTAAAAGTTAGAATGATTATGATACCAACATAATGTCCTGACAGAATTGAACCTGGAACTATCAAGCAACATAGCCAGCCAGCTTTATTTAAAAAAAAATAATACATACTTAAATAATTGTCTATTTATGTTGTTGGTTTTTTTTTACCTGCGAAGTTCTTTCATAAATTCCTGATCAAATGTTTCATCCCATCCGCAATCCAACAATATACGGAAATCATCAACTTGCAATATGTAGCATGGAGGGGATTCATCCATTGCCCCAGAGATGGTGTGGAGTTTGATAATCGAAGTCATGATTCAAGTCTGAATGGAGAAAAAAAACATATTTTTTATGGTTACAATAATTCTCAACTATTAGTGCTTACATTTACAATGAGAAAGAAAAAGGGCATTTTGTACGTTTTCAATCATTTGCGATGATTAAGGAGTATGCCTACGAAGGGTAGTAGACCCTATTTTGGCAAAAAGGATTGGATTCTTACTTTGTCAGCTCAAGTGGTGTGCTTTTTATCCAGCAAACGTTTAAAGTTGAATAATGCATTGAAACACACTAATATAATAAATTTTATGATTTAAACCATTTTACGTTTTAGCGCCCTAAATTGTACTTCCATAATATTAATAAACCGCCTCAAAATGGCGACAGAACTACCATAACCTCATGTTCTTTTCTTTACTGACCTTCCAACAATTTGGTTATAAACTTGACAATAATATAATATTATTTATACCCTCCCAATTTAGAGTATGTGTGTAAAGTCCCATCATGTTAATGATAAACTTTGCAGATAGCCTGACATAGTGATAACTAATTTACTTTTGAAAGGTAACAACTTGTCAACAAAATACTCTAGACCAGAGTCAAAGATATACGGGTCTGGCTACTCTTTAGTTGCAGTGATCAGACATTGAAGCCAAATGGCGTTAGTATCGTTGCG
>CABEEJ010008511.1:0-23483 GCA_901482245.1 Timema douglasi
GTGCATTAAAATCAACAAATAAGTGTGCATAAACATAAAAATTAGATACCGATTCAATGTGATGCTGACAAGTGTGCATCAACATCAAAAACATAGGTTCTGATCCATACGGACAAGTGTGCATTAACATAAAAAAAACTGATTTGATGTGATGCGGACCAGTGTGCATCAACATCATAAAATAGATACTGATTTTATGCGATGCAGACAAGTGTGCGTCAACATCATAAAAATAGGTTCTGATCATAGTTTTTGCAGAGGTAACATGTCGGTCTGTGATGTCAAAAAGGTTTGCGAGGTTTGCGGTCATTTTTTTCCATTTGGAAAGATCAAATTATTCATATAGGTTTTATGAAACTTTTTGTAGAGTATGCGAGACCCATCGTTCTTTTGGTCATTTCTGCTATATGAAGCAGGCCCCATCAAGGCTGTCACTGGAAAAGATCAATTTCTGGTTTGTATTCTATGATTTTGAATGCTGGCAAGAAACGCTTCTTCAAGGTGCGGTCAACACGTACCTGCGCGAACCTAATCTCTGTCGTGCAGATGTGTTGAAAGTCCTGCGTTCAATAGATGAAAATGACCATCATTGCACTGAATGTGGGAGCGATAGGACTCGCATATTCAAGGGTGATACCACCATGATTTATAGAGCAAATTAAAGTATCAAAATTTAAAGATACCACCCTGCTAGGTCATAATGCGAAAGGCTATGATGTTAATTTTATTTTAAAATATATATTGGTAGGTAAAAAATGAACTCCAGAGCTAATAATGAACGGTGGTAAAATCATGTCCATGCGTTACGGCCCGTTCCACTTTATTGACTCGCTGAACTTTCTCCCGATGTTGTTGTCCAAGATGCCAAAAACATTCGGCTTGGACGACTCTGGCCAAGGGAAATTTCTCCCATTTTTTCAACAAAAAAGAAAACGCGGGGTATAGGGGTCCCTTGCCGCCAAAGGAGGACTACGGAATCGGTGAGATGTTGGTTGAGGGAAAGGAGCACTTTAAGAAGTGGTATGACGCGTTGGTCAAAGAAAATTATCTCTTTGTTTTTAAACGCGAGTTGGAACTGTATTGCGTGAAAGGTGTAAAGATCCTACAGAAGGCCTGCCTGAAGTTTAGAGAGATGCTCATGAAGAAAGCAAAGGTGGATCCTTTCAAAGGGGTGTGTACGATAGCTGGAGCGGCCATGTTGGTTTATCGCCGAAGTCATCTTAAGGAGAATACTATCGGTACTATCCCTAACTGTGGCTACTGGTGTGCAGACCAACAGTCGCACGTCGCAGTACAATGGCTCTGCTGGGAGACCCATCAACGTTGTGTCTATATTCTTCATGCGGGTAACGGCCGTGAGGAATATGTGTTAGGGCGACCTGTAGACGGTGTTGTTAAAGCTGGAGATACCACCACCGTCTTTCAGTTCTGGGGCTGTTGTTGGCACGGGTGCCGTCTATGCTACCCTGACAGGACCACCTCTATCAAAAATAGTCCCCACGAGACCATGGAGACGCGCTATGAAGCGACCATGTCTTGTGTTGAAAAGTTTAAGAATGCTGGCTACACGGTCGTAGAGATGTGGGAGTGTACGTTTAATGCTATGAAACGCACAGAGAAGGACTTGAAACAATTTGTACTCCGGCACGAGGTGTATACCAAGGAGCCCCTCAGCCCCAGGGAGGCATTCTTTGGCGGGCGTACAAATTGTATAAAGCTCTTCCACGAAGCAGACCTTTCTTGCAGAGAGAAGATCAAGTACTTGGATGTGTGTTCATTGTATCATTACGTTTGCAAGTACAAAAAATACCTCGTTGGCCACCCCAAAATTTACTTGGAACCAAATTGTCAGTCTATAGATCAAGTAGAAGGCATAGGCAAAGTTACAGTGACGCCTCCGCGGGATTTATTCATGCCCATATTGCCTACACGGAGGCACGACAAGTGAATGTTCATCTTGTGCAGGAAATGCGGGGAGGAGAAAAACACAAGGCGCGTGTCATAACAACAACAAAAAAGATCGCTGGTTGACAGGAGTCTGGGTGATTGACGAGATCTGGAAAGACGCTGAGAAAGGCTAGACCGTGGAAGCAGTACACGAAGTGTGGGAGTACAATGTATCTGTTTACGATCGTCAGACACGTTCTGGCGGATTGTTTCATGGGTACATTGATACTTTTTTGAAAATTAAACACGAAGCCATTGGATGGCCAGAATGGTGTACTTCACGAGAGGAAAAGTTAGCTTATATTCAAAATTACGAGGAAAGGGAAGGGGTAAAACTCGATTTCGGCTCTGTTTGTAAAAACACTGCTCCGCACTCTGGCTAAACTCTTTTTAAATTCACTATGGGGAAAGTTTGGGCAAATACCCGATTTATCACACGTAGCCTATGTTAACGACTATCAGGGCATCCACAAGTACCTGACGGATCCGTACATCACCGTAGACAGCGTCATTGATGTTAATGATGAGGTTATGCTCCTCAATTACAAGGATGCGCGTGGCTCGTTGCGCCCTAACCCTAAAACGAGTGTGGCGGTGGCATGCTACATGACTGCTATGGATAGGTTGCACTTATACAGCATCCTTGAACAATTGGGGGACCGCGTTTTGTATCATGATACGGATAGCGTTCTATTCACAGAACGCCCCGGCGATTGGAGTCCACCGACCGGAGATTTTTTAGGTGACCTCACTGATGAACTTCAGGATTCCAGTCCAGGAAGCTACATTAGCACCTTTATATCTGGTAGTCCCAAGAATTACGCGTACCGAATTTGTGTTGGTGGCGATCCTGCCAAAACAACGGTGTGCAACGTTCGTGGGATCACCATAAACTATGGCAACCGGAACGACGTTAATTTTGACATTTGGAAAGCGATGGTCACCGAACATGCTGCGGAAAAATACATAAAGATACCACACAAAATTGTAAGAAAAGGTCTTGCGACTGAATGTACCGTTTCGCATACTAATTTCTACCGGCCCGTGTACACCAAACGTCGGATAACCGATGATTATAATACCTCAGTTTGGGTATCAGAGTCCTTGTAAACGCACTCGCCACGACTAAAAGGTGGTAATTTATACGGGCTGAATAATCATCTTTTTTTCTTTCACTCTAGAAAGTTCCACTGACATACCGTTTTTCAAAGATTTGAGATTTTTTCATATTTTTTTCTGCATGAAAACACGTATATTTTTTTATTGATTTATTCTATGCACCCGGGTTACTTTTTTATTTTTTGCGTATAACCCGAACGGGTAGTAAGACGCGGTGCTAATAATAATTTTATATTTTTTCCATCCGCCGGTACAATCTTCCACCTACCTGATTTTTTCTAGTCAATTAGTTGTTTGTATGTATATATATTTATTTAAATTCTATTCAAATATAATTAACTGTTTGTATATATATATATACATTTTAATTCTAGTCAAATATATTAAACTGATTATATATATATATATTTATATTTATTTGCTTTTAAATTGAAACCATCTCTATGTATATATATTATATTGAACCATCTTTCTTTTATATTTAGTACCGAGGCCACTATTCCCCCGTATGTATAAATATATATTGTAAATATTCACAGTATACTTTTTACTGTGTGAATACTTTTTACTGTGTGTATACTTTTCATGATTGTAAATAAATATTGTAAATAATGTTTGTGTTTTAACGTCTACACTCCCACTTCCCTCCTATCCTATAAAGACAAGTTCATATAGATTATAAGCTCAGTCTCAAACATTATGGACAAGTTGAAACATCCATTTTCGGCCATCATAAGTGGCCCTTCCGACTGTGGAAAGTCACATTTTGCAGTCGACCTGTTACATCTACTTCGTTTACATCTTAAATAAATATTTTCTAAAAAATACGACCTATATTTTAATATGGAATATACAGTTGAGGTTATTTCATACGCTGATATAAATCATAAATGTTTTAAAACTCACCGTATCTCCACTTCACACATAGCATTAAATCAGCTGTGTACTGAAGAGCTAATTAAATCTTTTCCTACAATGTAACTTCAAGATTTGATTCAAAACATTGTTGATGATGAATACATTTTCAGAAATAATTTCAAAGATTTATCTTTCTTATAATCATCGGTGAGAGAACAAAATAAAGTTAAATCATATTTTTATAAAGTTTCATGTATCAACAGAGAGTTTTTATCATATCTACTTTTTGCAGAGTATACCGTTGATTGCCTAGAATGAAGATAAAAATAATAAAACTAAGACTCTTTAAATAACCCTCTTTAACTAAATTCTCAAGTCTTCAACTTAAGCTTTATCCTTGTTAAGTGTGCGAGTTCAATGTTATGCGTAAAGTCTTAATATTTTTTTATCAAATTTCAAAGGTTGAAAAAAAACCATATTATTTACCAACTTAGATTAAGAATCATCTTTACCTCTTTTTCAAAGAAATATATATTTAACATAATAGATGTCTTTCTCCACTACTGAACCAAGCAGCATTATCACCGTTATCGACTGGCAAAGGTAATGATTGTCATTCTTGTCTTAATCATTTTCCTCATTAAAAATAGTTGGTGTTCCATAGTAAAACCATTCAAGGACGGCTTCTATGATTAGTTTAAAAGTATAGTTTTTCATCCTTAAACATTTTACACATTTTACACATTTAAAATTCCCTAGTGTGACCATTCTGATAAATAAGAATAACCTAATTTTTTTTATTACAGATACCAAATAATTTCGGGTAATTTACAAATATTTATTTTTGAAAATTTAAATTTTGCTAAATATATTAGAACAATTTGGTTTAAAGTTTATATTTACAGAGTGATTATTTTGACCAACAAAATGATATGTTTGTTTTATGAAGAAAACATAGTACTTATTAATTGATCACATATTTCAATCGGAAATATTATTATAGAACCCTAACAAACTTTGTCTCTGCAAAATAACATTCATTTCATATCTCTTGGTTACATGATACAATTAGTTTGGCTAATTAAAAATACTACAATTAGACTTATAAATTACATTATTATTGTTATTTAATTGGAGCTTATCAAGCAGGTCCACTAACAATGAATATATATTATAAATATTTACACGAATAGTATTTAAAACAATGTTTATGTCTTGCATTTTCTCCTACAGAGTTTGCAACATTTTAACACATCATATTCTGAAAATTGAAAAATGACACCTGGACACGGTAATCTAATCCTGGAACCTTTGGCTTACATATATTTATTACCTATGTATCTTAGTATGCGTTCTGGTTTGTTCCTATTAAGGTGTAAGATATACTCGTAAATATATATTCTAAAACTATAATTTTTTAATATATATAAATATTCCAAGTCAATCTCAAATATTATGGATAAGTTGAAACGTTCAGAATAAAATAATTCAACCCTTTTACTTTCTCTTTGTGTAGCAATCTAAAGTCACAACAATGTTGCCATCTCCTTTCGGTCTTTGATTCCCCAACCAACTTATTATAGGGATTAAAAAAATAACATTATTATTATTATTGTTAGCACCGCGTCTTACTACCCGTTCGGGTTATACGCAGAAAAAAATAATAACAATAACCATTATTGGCAGTTTTTTTTTATTGGCAATCAGCAATTGTTTAATTTAAAACATTCATAACAACAACAAGCAGCAATATTATTTAGGCCTTGTGACCAATACAAGTAATTATATAATTGTAATAGCAAGAAAAACATATAAATACCGTTTTACTTAATAAAAGATATCTACCATCTAGAAAATGAGTAGGAGCCACCTCCAAAATAGTTCAAGACACGTTGAGAGGCGCTAGAGCATATATTGACAATCTCTCCACACTTTTTACCTAGCAATCTTACTCTTCCAACAAACTCAAGCACAATAACATTCGGTTCATTGATGGTCTCTTCCGATAGCATAACGTTATAACTTTTGTTTTTTTCAAGTTCGTTTAAGCACTTGACACGGTTGTATTCCTCTTTCTCGATCAGGTCTAATGCACTGCACAATACCTCCTCGTCCCAACAGGCATCGTGATGAGCAGCATTCGTAGATGTTTGACGACATTGATGTTTGTGTCGAATAAGATTGGAGAGTTTTCGTAGGACCCCTCACAAATGTCGCATTTAAATGGCATAATGGCAATCGGAGAAGCGGCGAAATAAATATCCCTGGGAGAGAAAATAAACATTCGCTACACTCACAAACTCTAACGTTTTTTCAAAATGTCACCTCTAGCTCCGATGACGTCAGCAGAGTGCTACGAACACAGGAGCACGCCTAGTTTATTAATTCACTTTTAAACATCACACTTTGTCCTCCGAGATATGTCATACAGCGTGCTTTATATTTAAATCGCTTATAATCCAAATAATAGATTGACTTTGGATGGAAGACGTTACCGAAACTGTCCAGACCGATAATGTAGTCGTCGGGCGTTTCACCTATAATTTTAACATTTGAATAATTTGTGTACATTGTTAAATCCTCGAGATTTACGGGTTCTTCGGACTTTACCTCCTCCACTGGTGGTGAGCACGCGGGTGACTCTGCTGACTGGTAGGCAGACGACTCTGACGGTGGGTACGTTGTAAAATCTGATGCCTGATAGGTAGACGACTCTGGTGGCAGGTACTCGGGTAACTGACGGCTGGCAAGCCTGTGACTCTGGGGGCGGGTACGCCTGTGTCTGGGGGTGGGGTCGGTGGCTGCGACGTCGTGAAGGACGGTGACGGGTGGTGTGGAGCTCGGAAGGGCGGCGGTGGCGGCCTGGACAAATCGGCCACAACGTCCCATTTGCGGAAATTGTACACAGCGCACGTCATATCACACATGTAAGGCTCTTCGATTCTCTCGTAGGGTAGTACTTAAGTCGCTCTTATCGTGTGACTGGTAGAGTCGCAAAACTCGATGTAGCCTCGCAACCTATACTTTGTAAATTACATGTCTATCGCACACCGCCACACTGTGAATATTCTCTACAGTCATATAGGCACGCCCCGCAATCGTATGACCCACAAACATTAAATTAATATAGCTGGTTCTAAGCTTGGTGAGCGTACCTGAAAGCTAAACGTGCTGTATGGTTTGTAGTGTCCACTATGCACATGTATTAACTACTCTGCTGCCCGATGTTGTTGTTAACTGCTTGCCTCTTCTGCGCCGTCTCTTAAACGCGTTCAAAGTTCACAATGGTAGGTGAACCGGGTTTTACTCCGGCGCAGGTAAATACCAGTTTTTCTTTATTAAGCTCACACACGTCTTCATCTGTTAGAGTACCAAAACGATAGGGTAAAAATACACAAAACTCGCCATATAGATAGGCTATTACGCATCTCCCGAATTTTGTATTGACCGCTTTTAATTTATCCACCGAGTACTTTTGATCTACGGTTAGATCACACAATTTTACGGTTTGCACGGTGCCAACAATATTTACCAGCTGCTGTAACTTGTCCATTTTGAACCACTCTACAAACGCTTATAAATAGACAACCAAGTGCCCCCCCCCATTTATATCCACCCCTTCCCTCGATTGACGTCACGTGTTACGAGAAGAAGAACAGAATCAATGACCTCTTGTACTATTTTACGATCTATTCTTGTCTCGACTCGTCTTGTTGAACCACCAAGCTGGCGCCAGGGAAAACCCATTGCGACATAATTAAACTTCACGATATATTCTTGTCTCGACTCGTCTTGTTGAGCCGCCAAATTGGCGCCAGGGTTGTGACAGTGCGATGACGTCATCAGGAAAAACCCAGGTTGCAAGAGTCGATGACCTAGCTCACGATTTCAAGGTCACGATTTATTCTTGTCTTGTTGAGCCACCAAACTGGCGCCAGGGAAAACCAATTGCACCATCAATCAAGGTCGTGTCCCAACTTGTCTTGTCGACCCGCCAAACTGTCACCAGGTATGAGTCATCAGTATTCAACCCTGTTATTACTTATGAATTTATGTAGCTATATATTATTTCGTCAATATATCTTTGCGGACTTTAAATAATTTCAAGGTCTTCATAATTGTATTACTTATGAATTTTTGTAAAAGTTATATACTATTACAACAAAATATAATCCGAAACATTAAATTTCTTTGTTGGTTAAGTGGTATCGGGGTTGGGTACACAACCTAAATGTCATGCTCATATCGTTATGGCGGGTGGAGGTCATGGATCCGAATCTCGCTCGGGTGAACTGGGTTTGGTTTTATACTCTCCCTCACTCCACTAATACTCTAGAACAATTCTACCTTACTCCTATCCATGATGGGTACCTACATCCATGCATTTCGACAGACGATACCATACAACCAATTTTAGTAGACTTTTGTGTGGGGTATAGCGGCCCCCAACTGAGGATTCCTAGGCCCCTGATTGTGCATAATTATAGCTGTGTCAATGCTCTCTAGTTGTGGAAAAACCCATTACCACATAGGGGGGTGCGATGACTAGCTGCAACATCATCGGAAAAAAAACCCATTGCCGAGGGGAGGGTTTCCAGATTCAATGACCTAGCTCACAATTTCAAGGTCACGATCTATTCTTGTCCTGACTTGTCTTGTTGACCCGACAAACTGGCGCCAAGGAAAACCCATTGCGTCATCATTCAAGGTTACGATCTATTCTTGTCCGGACTTGTCTTGTCGAGCCGCATAACTGGCGCCACGTATGAGTCACCGGGAAAAAACCCATTACCAAATAAGGGGTTGCGACACCTGGAAAACCCATTACTCATAAGGGGTTGCGACACATAACTCTAAGGAGGGGAAGTGAAAGGGGTTTCAAGGCAGGGGAACCATTTATCACACTCTACCCTAAACGGTCGTTAGGAGAGGTTCGTACTGTTTGTTCCGGGCAGTCCAACAGTCTTGTGACACGGAGCCAATGTTCATTCTACACCACTCTGCCATCAGAAGAGCTTCGTGCTCCACGCCCGACGCCGGGGACCTCATGCCAATAAACAAAATGTCACAATCTATGCTCTGCTACAGCACTACGGGCTGCATGTTCCTCTCTAATAAATAACGCCCCAATCCTACCCAATAATTAATTATCAATCAACAATAATCAATTAGCAATCAACAATAATCAATTAGCAATCATCAAGAACCATCATTTCCGGGAAGGTAGGTGAGGGGGGTAGTAGGGGGGGTGTTGTAGGGGAGGAAATTTCGTAATCATCACTTGGGAACACGGGAAAAGAGGTCAGGAGGAGGGGGAAAACCAACAGCCAATCAGAAAGCGACAACATTGCGTAACAACCAACGACATTGTGTAATCATTACAATACACACTCTCCCACCCAAATCGGGGTCAAAGGTCAAACTGGAATGATACACTTTACTATGCAGTAATATAGGTTAAGCGGATTCGTGTGATTAAAGATAAAGTTAAGGGAGGAAGGTCATTTACTGAACTTTGTGGTAAACATAATGATTAACCCCGTAAAATAAAATAAAACGTGTGGTAGCTGTTTAATGCGCATTTAGAAGGAATGCCCCATCAAGATTCTCACTATTCTATTAATAAATCAAAGAAAAAGTACTTTGAAAATCCTGACCTTAATGCAATAACATTATTTAAGTTATTCAAAGAGCATTACAAGGATAAAACAGGCCAGTCATATAAATGAGCTACAAATCATATCACAAGTATTTTAAAAAGCAAAATATGTATACTTTTAACTTACCACGCACTGATGTGTGCGATTTATTTACAGAGTCAACAATGAAACTCAAGATTAACCCAACAGATCCATCCATGTAAGATTATGGGTGAATTACATAAAAGAAAGGCTGAAGCTTACAAAAAAACTTAAACAGGAATGGATTGACACCTGTAAGTCTGTTGGTAGTCTAACTCGAGTATTATAATTCGACTACGCTCAAAACTCGCCTCTCCCGAAAACAAACGTAACTCCTAAGTTTTATAAAAGGGTTATGCGGTTTTTCTTGTTCAATGTGTAGCGTTTATTGGCATAAAGCTACAAAAATAGTGAAAACCTACAAAACTGAATAACAAACACAATTCAACTCACCAAGCCCCATTCATCAGTGGCATCTCCCCGGTATACATCACACACAACATGCAGCGCACAATATCAACATCAGACTAACCGAGCGAGCAGTGTGTAGGCTCACACCAGGAATTAGCGTGAGGCATGCTGGGAAAACGTGACGTACTTCCGTAAATAAGCGATGATGTGGCCAGGAAACTATTGTTCGATCTCCACCTATCACATGCTCGAACATTCGACATACGTCTAGTTACCCCTTCAACCCTCCTCCTTGTGTATGTTCACCTCTGTTTTTTCATCCCCTCATCCCTCATCCCTCTTTCCGACTCTGAATATCAATCGTAAATATTCATGTAACTTGTATTGGTATACCACTCTTGTCAGGATACCGTCCTTGGACACATCTTGGTGTCGAGGATGATCATAAGGTATAAATTAAATTTCGGCTTTTATACTGTCAAAATTCCTTTTCGGCCATAAATATTATTTGTTAATTTAAATTACATTATCATGGTTAGTAATAGTATATTTAACTTTGATTTGATTAGAAATTGGGTTAGGTATAGTAAATCAAATTTGCAATTTGTTAAGTTGGCAAAATAAATGCAAAGTTCTATTTTTGAACTCAGTAGTTTAGATGCGTATTCTCGATCTGATGTCAAGGATAGGAAAATGATAATTTCTTTGTTACGTTTTGAGTGGACTATTATTGCACAAAATGTATACCCTGTGCGGTGTAAGATGTTAAGGGTTTATAAATGTTAGGTTTAGGAAAAATATGAAACTTAGAGCCCATCTGGCTGTAAAGTTAGATTATTACTCTTAAATGTTTTGGGACTTTTTCCCTTTTGGTAAAAATGTTGTATTGAGCTAACTTGTATTTTTGTTGACAAGAAAGACTATTTCTATACTTGTTATAAACAAGTTTTCTAGTGTTATACATTTATATTCAAATTAGTATTCAAATCTGGGTTATTGTGCAGGCCAATTGTTGTAACTTTTCTAATAGTTGCTATATATTTATAGTTAGCTTGGGATGTTGAGTGAGACCCATTGTTGTCATTATTATAATATTATATATATTATATATATTTATATTTCACCTTTTAAATCATGAGGGATTGTTAAAAGTAAACAATTGGAATTATCCCTTTTATATACAATTTATGTTCATGAATTTATCTCACTGTTTAACTTTAACCATTTTTGGTTATAATATCATTTATCTACTGTTTATCAAAATAAACTATTTAAAATCTTATGTTAATTGTCACTCTTCTCGTATAGTATTCCGATATAGAACCTATATAAATGAAACTGTCATGTCCTCTACCCCTGATTTTGGCTAAATTTTGAGTCCTTTAAATAATTTTTGTAAAGTGAGTTCATGGAAGCAGAATGACCTATACGCCGAAGTACGGCCTATTTGTCATATGATAGCCTATTGGCTCCTCTGCAATTATTGTTTGTTTTTGGTATTTTTGTATTTACATTGTGTATCCGCCTTTATTCTCAGGAGAATAAGGGCAAGGTTACAAATGTACACTGCCACAATGACGATAGCAGTGCAGTCTATAACTTTAGAAAATGAATCTAAAAAAAACTCCAGCACAGTTTGTTCATTTGTTAATCACTTTATTATTCATAAGTTAGAAGAAGAATGTGATATTCGAGAAATTATTTTATCTTCTGACGGGGCAGGGGGACATAATAAAAACATGACAGTAACAAGATTTTGCAGTTGGCTTTCCATGAAACTGAAAGTAAAGATAACTAATAATTTTTCAGTGCGAGGCCATTCGTACAATCATTGTGACCAAAACTTTGTTATATACAGTAATAAACCAATGACGTAGTGATAGAGTATTAATAGTCCAAGATGATCTCCCCTATATTAATCAGTTTACACATCTAAATAGCTTCTAGAGCATAAATTCTCAAGTTGGGAGACTCGTTTGTTTCCAAGCAGCATTGTGTGAGATAAGTTAGGCTTTATAAAATAGTTTTAATTGCAACGTGAGTTGGACAATCCACCTGATTCCCTCTCACCAAGAACTGATGGATGCTTGATCGATGTATCACTTCATTTTACTCTTATTATGATTGTTTGCTTTGAGTATTGCTAACTGTGTGCTTTTAATTACACTAGGCTAATTGAATAGGGTCTTTCTCTCTTATGCATTCAGAAATGTACCCATACCACTCTTAGCCCTGACATTAATATTCACTTAAATTTCTAACCATGTAGATATCATTAAAATTTGAGGACCGCCTTTGTGGTCTAGTGGTTATTGGTTCTGGCTACAGACCCAGAGGTCCCGGGTTTGACTCCCGGCGCGTCCAGATTATCTGGGAAGCAGTGCGTCTGGAAAAGGTTAGACTCAGCCTGGTGTGGATAAATTAGGGGCTACTCGAATAAAGTAGTAGGGGCTCCGGTATAGAAAGCCGAGCTTAATGGCTGGAGTCATCATTGTGCTGACCACATGACACCCTCTATCCGCAAGAGTTGGCACTAATTTACCAAACACTTTGGTAGCCACTCGGTAGGTATAGCCTGAATGCGGACTGACACCATGGAGTTACTTTTATTACATTTTGAGTGGATGGTAATCATCGTTATGGATTAAAAAAAAAAGAATATGGGAGTGGGGGAGGGGGGCTCAATTTTTCTTAGGATAGAATACAGTTAAAGGGAAATAATAAATGTTCGAGAATCACTGTTCTCTATGGACACATCTTTAAATATATCCCTTAAAATAATCCCTTGACATTCTTGGACAACGGTGGTTTAGGGTCCTCAGCCCCCAAATCTCTGTTGCAACTCTTAGAGTACAGCATACCTATTAATCTTTCTCAGGTCGGTGACCTGGTGGTCTAGAGGTAAGGTGTCAAACTTCTGTGCTGGCGGCCGGGGTTCAATCCTCAGTCCCGGCATAGATTTATCTGATTACCAAACCCTTCCTTCACCTCTGACAAGACATCTTGTGAATGTGAGGAATGCCAGGCCTCCACCGTGGTTCGGATTCCACGTTAAACTGTATGTCCTCCATTTCATCTCACAATCAGCTTACCATTACACATTAGCGTAAGTGCGTATAACCCGAACGGGCAGTAAGACGTGGTGCTAATAATAATAATAATAATAATAATCTTTCTCAGAATATGTCACTGAGTGCTATGTTTATTCGACCGCTTGTTTAAATTGGTTCAGTTTTACTGCACGCTTCCCAGTGTATTGCTTCGCTTTGGATAGGTATCTCACTCACCTTATATATGTGTGTGTTGTATAATCACGTACGTGTCTAATCTATGATACTAGTGTTTTTGTTTATTTAGTTTTTTGTCATCCTATATGCGAACTGCTGACTCCCGGCCCAACATTCCATTGGGTTATTATTATCAGCACCCCCTCTTATTACCCTTTCGGGTTATACACACTTACGCTAATGTGTAATGGTAGGGTGATTGTGAGATGAAATGGAGGACCTACAGTTTAACGTGGAGATCCGAACCACGGTGGAGACCTGTCATTCCCCACATTCATAAGTTGTGATTAATACACGTCTTGTCAGAGGTGAAGGAAGGGTTTGGCAATCGGACAGATCTGTGCCAGGATCGAGGATTGAACCCCGGACCTCCAGCAGAGAAGTCTGACACCTTACCCCTAAATCACCAGTTGGGTTATTAAAACAGAAAGAAAACCATTTTTCGCTGGGCTGCGCAACTAAGCACTCTAAACTCTTACTCACTGTCTTTCACGCTAATACTGAACATTTTATGACTGCATGTTAAGACAATACCCTTCTCTTATCCCGACTTTTCCATATTTAACCACCAAACCCTTCAGAATCTATATTCAACCGCGAGTGCAACAGAAGAGGAAAGTAAGTGCTTATCTCAACAGAGTAGGTAATCTTTATAATTTGTCCTTTATCCCTTTTATATTCAAGGGTGGTCCTCCGCGGGCTCTTATTGTTTTGCCACAACCGCATCTCCATTATATTTGAATAAAAAATACAGCCCTATTATTTTATGTTTTTGAGTGTACTCTATATCCAAATTTATAAAATATTTTCAAGAAACCCGAGTGAGAGCTATGTATAGCAAGCATATTTACTTTAATATTGCCATGTCGCCTTTGTTTCTTTACTTTCTCACACTGTGTTTATATAAATAAAATTTAGGCTGTTTCTATATTTTGTTTTCAGATTGCATGTTTCTTGCAAATTTTTTGAGGAGCATCAGTAAGCTAACAATGAACTCAATGAAGAAGCCTGCTGTGGTATTTGTCCTTGGAGGACCCGGGGCCGGAAAAGGGACTCAGTGTGCCAACATTGTGAAGGTTTGCGTTTGTTGTGGAGTTTCTATACGTAATGCATTATGATAATTATGCTTGAATTTAGAGCAATGGGGGAAAAAACCATGGAAATTATGATTGAATTGTGTTTTTTTTTGTCAGGAATTTAAGTACATAAGGGATTATTTGAAGGTATGACCTAACTAAGCTAGATGAATTTTCCTAAACTCGACTTTGTATTAAATTTCCAGAAAAATCACATATACATATATTTGGCATTTACACAGCTGCCAAAAGGTCTGGTCTTATTAATCAAATGGTGTTCAGTATGCAAACACACTGTCATTCAGAATTCAAATAGTAAGACTGTTTTTTTTTTGACAGCTTCATTTCATTCACCTCGAAAATAAAGCTGAAAGATAGCCTTTCCTCAAACTCCAAATGGATTCTATAGGTTGAGAGGACCACTCCAATGATCTTGTAGAGCAGTTTAATTTTCATAGAATATTCAGGCAAGGACCACTCCAAACAGCTTCTAGTGGCATCCAATTTTCAATTCTTTGCCACACTTAAATAACTTCTAGAGGCAATTTTCAAAACAGTACCGGGTGAGGACTACTTTAATTAGCTTCTAGGTCATTCAGATTTAAAAAAATTGCTGGTAATGCTATTCCAAATAGCTTCTTAAGCAATATAATTTTCAGAAAATGTTTATGGTTGCGGACCACTAAATATATTCTAAGAGTATCCAAATAGCTTTTATAGAAGTCTAATTTTCAAAAAGTGTCTAGATGAGGACTATTCCAAATAGCTAATAGAGGAGTCTAATTTTCTTATGTAAATTTTACAGTATAATAAAACAAAAAAATTAGTAAGTTTATCTATATTTTAAAAATTAATTTTCAAAATGAAATATGTGTGTTCTAATTTCTAAAATTAATTAAATCAGAATATTCAAAGAAATCCCCACATAAAACTTTATAGTTTGATTACCAACATGAGTGGTGGCTACAAGCACTGGAAACATGGGATAGTAAGGGATTTTTCTGATTTCATGATAAACATGGAATTGAATTAAAAATTAAAAAAAACCAAGGAATTTAAATACATGTTTATAACAGCTATTAGTTCTGCACCTAAACACTTAAACAAATTGAGAGATTGTTTGTCTCGCTTGTTAAAAAAAATGCATTTTGTAGAAATAGCATTCTGCTTATGTGAGATAGTTGTACAGAATGTTTCTTAGGCCTTTTACAGTGCCACAAATAGTACCTAAAACATTTATTACTTTAAAAAGTTATCAAATCCATTTGATGTCTGAATGTCTTTTCAGGGCTCTTTTTTCACTTTCTGAGAGAGAGAGAGTTGAAATTTAGTATGGACGCTATGGAGCATGCCATCTTTATGAAAGAAATCCAAGATGGCGGATCCAAAATGAGGGACAAAACGTACAAATTGAGTCGTGGAAAGCCGAAATGTGGATGGACATTATTGAGCATGCCATATTTATGAGGAAAATCTGAGGCTTGTAAAATCCAAGATGGCTAATCCAAACTGATGTACGAAACATACAAATTGAGTCCTTGAGAGCTAAAATTTAACATTGACACTATTTAGCATGCTATATTTATGAGAAAAATAAAAAATTTAAAACATCCCAGATGGTCGACGCAACGTACAAATTGAGTCCGATTTGGATGAAATAGGGAACTAAACATTTAATAAACCAATACAAAAAAGACGTTATTTGAATTGGAGAAAATCTAAATTTACAGTTATTTTCTGATAAAATTACTACCGTAAACCATATTTTCTTATAGCAAAATCACCTAGCTACCTATACCACAAATTTATATAAAATCATAAATGGAGTCCATTAGCATTGTGATTACTTAGTTAAAATTCAAGGGTAAAATTAAAGCTTATTTAGGAATGACAAAACAGGTTTCATCCCATTATCCATCACATTATGGTCAACAAAAATATATAGGTTCTAACAATTAAAATTTGTCCGCTCACTACTATATTCAGTTATAATTTAAAGATAAAATTGTAGCAATTGCAGTGACACAATAAAATTAATTTGAAACAATCATCTATAAATCATATCTTTGAGGTATTGTTGTAGTGGGTATTGTGGCTTACTGGGGCACAAGAGATTGTGAAGTCTATAATATCATAGCATTAACATCACACCAAAATCTGCATTCATTTTTGTATCCACTATTATTATTTGTGTTATTATTTATAAAAATTAGCAGAACACTCATAACCTCTGAAATACTTTGTGTACACCTAGGGCTATATGATCAACAATCAAGGAAAAACTGGTCTATATACGTTTATAACATTGGAGTTTGGATATTCCAAAGAGTCTAAAAGTGTGCCCTAGTTTCTAATGGAATTATTTCTGGAAAAAAATGTCAAATGTTGATGTGTTATTAATCAGCCAACTAAGCCATAGTTATTTTATTTCACTTATCTTCTTGCCTGTTTACTACACACACAACTTAAAGAGAAATTACGACAGTTTTAGTAAAATAGTACTATGTTGTAGCCTAATAGCAGAGTCCAGTTCTATTTTGCAACACAAATGCAAAACTCACAACGTTTGGAGTTCAGTACTGGTCCAAAAATTGCAAGCAATTCATATTAAACTAGTAGTAATCCTTATAACGTTTTTGTGCTATTTTAATTGAGTGTTCATTTAAATTTATATTTGTGGGGTGTTTACCATCTAATATTAGATTATGATGCCAAGTGGATAAAGTAGCCACCTCTTTCTTTAAGTTTTATTTCATATCATTGTTCACTTTTGTTGAATGAAATTTATTTATAGACCGCGATTGGCATTTTTTGGTATGTTTAAGTGCTGGTATTTTTTTTGTTCATGTTCATCAGAGTCTCACACCACTCTCTCATCACATAGTAAAAGAGAAGAAACACATTTTACAGTAATATGAGGCGTGTCCACAAAGTAAGTCTAATAAATTAATTTAAAAAACTAACAGGGGTAAAAAAGTTTTATAAAGCGCTAAAACTACATGCATGCATCCTTTATTTTTACACTAAGTCCCCATTGACTAAGATAAATTTTTTATATCTTGTCACCAAGTTCTTTATAACCCTTTCAAAAAAATCTGCCTCCAGTGATTTGAGCAAGTTATTCACACCATTCTTCAGTTCATTGCCTTATGCGAAACGCTGAGAGGGCAGCCAAGAACTTCATGTTCAAAAACAAGTGATAGTCACTTGGAGGGATGTCTGATTTGTAGGGTTGGTGGTCCAGCAGTTCCCATCCAAACTGCTGAATCAACTGAACATTTTGAGCTGCAGTGTGGGCTCAAGCATTGTCATGCAAAAGAAGAATCCCTGATGTAAGCATGCCATGTCTTTTGTTCTTATTTGCGCGTCTTGAGTCTTTTTAAGGTTTCACAACATCCTGCAGCATTAATGGTTCTTCCTCGCTCAAGGAAATCAACAAGCAAGACACTCTTCTGGTCCTATAAAACAGAAGCCATGATTTTTTGACAGAACATTCCTGTTTGAATTTCTTTACCTTTGGGGATGTTGAATGACGCCTCAGCATCGATTGTGGTTTTGTTTCAACATTAGTATACGAAATCCAAGTCGCATCGTCGGTTACGATTTGAGAAAAAAACTTCATCTTCTTCCTTTTCAAAACTATGCAAAAACATTTGAGCCTACTCCACGTGTTTTTGTTTGTTTGCTTCAGTCAGCATTTTGGGGACCCATCTGGTGCAAAATTTCTTGTAGCCTAACTGTTCTGTCACAATTTCGTGATTGAGTGACTGTGAAACTTCTGGGAATTTAAAAGAAAGCTCTGCAAGTGTGCATCAACGGCTCTCACGAATTTTCTTGTCCACATGTTCCACTAAATTGTCAGTCACCACACTTGGTCAGCCACTGCACTCATCATGAACATTGGTGCGTCCTTCTTTAAACATAAAGACCCATTGTCTCACCTTACTTTCTCACTTATGACATCAGGCCCATAAACCTTACATATCCGACGATAAATTTCTGCAGCGTTAGGTTTTCCGCAAACCAAAATTGTATGACACTAAGAACCTCACAACTGTCAGGATTATTTATGACCACTCATTTTAAATCACTCTCACAGAACATCAGATGAGGATAAAACTGAAGTAAGGGGATCAACAGAAAGCTGATGAGTCAATCTATGCTACTATACATTTGTGACTCCGCCTACGAGTCTATTTTGGAGGTCATATCTCAACAGATTCTACTTTGTGGACGTGCCTCTTATATTTTGTTGTATTTACTGTGATTTGAGCCATCAATCCATAGATCAGTTGGATATTCCTCTAAGTTAAGGCGTCTGACTAAATACCATAATGACTTGGAATGATTTTGATTCATCACATACATCTCGCTTGTAGAACTTTATGAACAGTGTAGCTACTTGCACACTTTTCTTGGCAGTATTATCCATAAAGGAGAGATTTCCTTTAAATAGTATATGCAATTTTTTAAATATCCAGTTAAGATAATGTAAGGAGGGGTTGTATGCAGTTATCTACATAAATTTAGGATGTGGTTAGCCTAGACGAGTATTAAGACAGAAAATACTTTATAAAAGCTTTGTCTCTATATGCATTCTTATTACTATAGGTACTATACTTAATTTCTCCATAATCGGAGCTATTATTTTAATGACATGTAATATTTGTTTGGACTTAGCACAGACATTGCTCAGTGCACAAAAACTCTGTTAGTGTCCCCTTAGTTTTATAAGTAATTATTTAGTAAGTTTGGTGATTATTATTTTTAGATCATATTTTCGTGCTTTGAATATTTTTTAAGTCATTTTTAGGCATTTATGCTAAATAATATTGATGTTTTATAAATCCACATGTCAGACTGATATGATCATACAGACTTCCAAGTAGGATTTTTTTTTCTTCTGCTTTTGAAACAGGTGTTTGTAAATCAAAATTCATGTTTAATAAAATGCAAGCGTTTATTTGTTAAAGGTTTCAGTGAAATGCAATAGCTTATTAAGTTATTTGTTAAAAGTCTTATGGCCAGTCACCAGTTCATTGAGGATGGGGTACACACACATTAATAAACACGAGAGATGTACTATTCTCAAACTTATTGATTTAATAACAACTAATGTTATATACAATAATTAAATACTAAACTATCGGATTGATATATAAACATGACTATGGTTAAATTACTTGATAAGCCTAAACCATGCAGAGCAGAGGTCCTATTTTGAACTACTTCCTCTGATGAATTACCGGACACCACTGAATTGCTACTCGGTCAGTTTGTCCCTGGATGAAATTCAGGCCATGAACTCGGCTGTTCATCCCTACCTGGAATTTTCATGTTTACATGTCAGAAACCATTGTTGCACGACTATGAATGTCATCGTAAGCTAGGTGACCATCTTAAGGACTTCCATTAATTCCTAGTTGCAACTTCCAATAATTCCTAGTTGCAACTATGTGTTTCTCTATTTGCACATTCTTAATTTTTAGGATATCCCGTTAAATCTGTTGATCACCTTTCAACTCCCAACAAAAGTATTGTTATAGCACTTCATGTTTATTATTTCTTAGAGTTTGTTTACTTTTTTGGGATATTTTTTTATATATTTTAAATTTCATTATGTTGGTCCTTTTTTGACAATTTTTATTTCATTATAATCTAGGTCTTTCTCATGATGTATACGTTTTAATTGTTTAATTCAACTTTTCATACAGTTGACAATATTTATTGTATTATTTATTTGACAACTACCCCCCTTCCCCCTAAAAAAAAGTACACTAGAGTCGCGATTATCCGGCATAAAGTGGCAGCACTCCAGGGGCTGGATAATGAAAAAGTTGGATACTATGGAATCCGAGGGTAAATCATTTTCAGAATGGGTTTGCCTGCTTTTTTTTAATTTTCACAGAACATTTAACTTTATTTTAATAGGCTCTGCCATTTTTCTGATTGCGATGTAATAAGGAATACAGTAAAGATTAAACAAGAAATATTTTTTTAAAATCTGTACTATACAGTACCTTATTTTGGAAATGATCGGCTACAAAGTAAGACAAACACTGATTTAAACACATTCAAGGAACACTTCCATTAACTCAAAACAAATGTCAGTGTCCTTCACTGTCCAACTGCCACGTCTATATGAGTGTGTATGTGACTCATGTAGATACACCACACGCACACCTCCCTTGACACAGCTTCTGTTTCTGGCCAAATCAAAACAATGCTGCTATCAATATCGACCAGGCTTATGTGACTGCGATAGTACTGTATGATATGCCAACCATATGCTTAGCAGTTATGCTTTATTATCTCCACTGTAACAGTTGTAAGGCATTTGCAATAAAAAATTTTTTTATTAATTACTAGTGAATCTGTACCAGTTTGTTTATTTTAAAACACATTTGTTAACACTGAAAACCGGGCCGGATAATATGGAGGGACAAATAATCATCACTCTAGTTTAAATATAGCATTGGTGACCTGGCGGTCTAGGGGTAAGGTGTCAGACTTCTATGCTGGCGGCCGGGGTTTGATCCTCGGTCCCGGCAAAGATTTGTCTGAGTACCAAACCCTTCCTTCACCTCTGACAAGACATCTTGTGAATGTGGGGAATGCCAGGCCTCCACCGTGGTTCGGATTCCACGTTAAACTGTAGGTCCTTCATTTCATCTCACAATCACCCTACCATTACACATTAGCGTAAGTGTGTATAACCCGAACGGGTAGTAAGACGCGGTGCTAATAATAATAATAATAATAATAATAAATATAGCATTTAATGTATTATCTTTTGTTTGTTCCTCTTGCCAAGCTTAGATAATTATGTTAATGGAATGAAGTTTTAGTCCAAAAACCTATCAAAAATGCTCAATATCATATTATTAATTTGATTTTAGGAATATGGATTTGTTCACCTTTCTGCTGGGGATTTACTTCGAGCTGAAAGAAATAAACCTGGGTCTAGGTATGGAGAAATGATTGAAGAGCACATTCGCAATGGTGGAATTGTTCCTGTAGAAGTTACATGTAGTCTTATAGAAAAGGTATTTTAAAGTTATATTAATCTTCTAATGTACATGAATTCTCTGAACGAAAGAAAGAAAGAAATCCTTATAAAACTTTTTTTTTAATTTCTAATACAATACTTGAACTTGTGTTATTTCATTTTCCTTTATTAAGGTATTAGCCAATAGTCGAGACCTACAACAGGCAGCATTGAAGATACATAAAAATATATTATGGTTTGTAAATTAAAAAATAATAAATACATGATATTTGTTTATAGGCAGTTACTGTAAACATATTTACTAAACAAAACATAGAATGAAGAAAAGTAAGCAGAAAAAAATATGATTCACTAATAATAATTATTTCTAAGGAACAGTTTACATTAAACAAACATATAGTAATTAATGATATAGATGTTCCTTATGTCATAGCTTGCAGCCTTAGGTAATCTAGAACATGCAGGAATGATGTAAGCCTAAGAGCTGACACTGTCAACTTTTCTGAATCAGCAGTTGGGTATTCATACTAGGTTATGTTTTTAAAAACATTGTTTTGACAAGTAGTTTAACACATTGTTGTCAAAACTAGTAACTTAGGGGGAAACACCCCACTTTTTTGTTATATAACAGCAAGGTATTAGACCTCTTGAGAGGGGGGAGGGGGGCTGGACAGAAGAACGCCAGTTGTTAGGGTGCTGGTCCAAAGTACTCTACATAATCAGCAGGGCCCAGAAGTTATGCCCTTAAAAATGCCAAAAAATTCCCTTAAACATTGTGTATTAATTCTCTCAAAAATAAAAATAAATTCCCTTTAAATAAAAAAGCTGCTCTTAAAAAACTAATAATACATTTAAAATCCAATTGATACCCATATTTTTCCGCCCCATGTAGGCCTACACTGGTTCGTATTTTATCCATAGTTTCTCATAGTAAAGGCTAACATAGATTTTATGCAGAGTAGATTCATCCAGAATAGAATTATTCGTGTGTCTTTCTAAGAACTTGCAAAATTTAGGGTGATTTAGTTTTCTGAGCGGAATATTGGCCGACAACAACACTTCACACAGCTCTTGATTTAAAGGAGATGATTTGGTTTTAGAGGTTGATGCACTTTGGAGTAGCAATTGTTGAGTTAATTTGTTTGTTGCTGCCCATTCTAAAGCACGCTTGAGTTTCCCACGACCGATATGCTGTGTAACAGAAAACTTTTTTTTCTGCTGAAACTGTCTACTCACACAATTTACAAAATAGAGCAATACTTTTCCGTCTGTGGAAAAGACACTTTCACCGAACTCGTTAACTATCTGCCATAAATGGTAGAATTGTGACTGTCTGACTTTCAGTATTTTGCTCACTTAGAGAATGTGTAAATAGATGGAAGTAGGACATCAACTAACTTAAGATATACAATTTCAACTGACAATAATCTACTCATCTAACAAAATGATCATGACTTTACGGCTGATGTAAATAATGCCTTACATTTCCTTACCTTGGAAATTCCAAGGTAGCCAACTCTTTTTCCAGCATTAGGGTTCTCCATTGAAACATAAACAAGATAAGAATCTAAAAATGCATGCACACTTAAGTACTGTTCTGTCAGAAAACATTAGGCTATGCTCATTGTTTCATGTCTGGCCATACTAATCATGAGAAAATAAATGCTCTAAATAAATAGAAATAAAGAATTTTTGCATTAAAGGATTGCTCGCTGTGTTACAATTTTTATGTAATGATTCTAAAAATGACATAAAATGCATGATAAGAGTAAAAACAAGAAAAATTCTGTAAAAATGTTACAAAATGGCATTAACTGTAAAATCCTTCAAATATACACACACAAAAAAGGCACAATAAAAGTCATGTTTTTGATATCAGGGTGTCATAAAATGTGTTTATATACAAGTTAGCATTGTGTTAGAGACTCACTGAAACTTATTGCGTGAGGTTGGCGAGACTGGTGATTACAGACGAGAGGGAGAGTAGTGATGGCAACGTGTGGACGTGGATAAACCGTGTGCGAGTGAAGGTCACGCAAGGGGTTGTATTTACACAACATGTACATAGCACATGTGATGTTGGATCACCAAGTGT
>CABEEJ010008513.1:0-11309 GCA_901482245.1 Timema douglasi
TGTTGTCCGATACTAGCTGCTTGTCGGACTATTCTGGTCGGATCTCGGCAGATAGATAGCCCCGACTGTTGTCCGATACTTGCTGCCTGTCGGACTATTCGGGTCCCTGGACGAGACTGCGATGGTCAGATCTTGTTGACAAGGTGAAGGTTGACAAGGTGCCAATGTAAGCACGGCCATCCTACACTTGCGACAAATAGCCGTGACATGAAACATTGTCATTATCTGCGTGCTCTCTACTCTTTGACAGATCCTCTCGCTAGAGTCACTGTCTGGTGGTATCAGCTCCTCTCGCTAGAGTCACTGTCTGGTGATATCAGCTCCTCTAGCTAGAATCACTGTCTGGTGATATCAGCACCTCTAGCTAGAGTCACTGTCTGGTGATATCAGCACCTCTTGCTAGAGTCACTGTCTGGTGATATCAGCACCTCTCGCTAGAGTCACTGTCTGGTGATATTAGCTCTAAAACGTCCTGTCTTCTAAGCAACAAATACTTTGTATTCTCTCCAAGAATAACTTTGGAACATTTGTAAAATGATAGATGGTCCAGCGCTATTTTTGAACCGCCCCCCCCCCTCCCTCACTCCTGTTTGTGTGACCTTGGAGAGAAGAGTAACAGCCTCTTCTTTCCTGTCGAGAGTTTTATCGATAATGGCATGTCAACGATATAAATACGGCCTTTTAAATAGCCGCTGTAAGACGCTCACAAACAAAATGATACTTTAAATTTGTTGGGTTGAATCTGAGAAAGAGAGAGAGATAGAGACCCGGTTGATTTATGTCCCGTTAAACCAGTCACAGGGGGATGTTAGGAGCTTCGGGTTTTACTATCATCGTGCGAAAGAGCAGTTGGGTGACTGGAAACAGCTTTCAAGAATGTTGGGAGTTGTGTAGCTGCCAGCTGTGAGCTCATCTGCCAGTTCATCTTCCAGTTCAGTTGCTAGCTTAGCTACAGTAGCCCCATAGCTTCTTTGGTGCTGACTGACGGCTTTGAAAAGTTACTAGACCAAATTACATATCCCTACGCCGAACCAGATGATCTTCAAAAACATGTGTTTAGCAGCTGTCACTTTTGACAGTCAAAATTTAGGTATATACCTAAATGTTGACTGTCATAAGTCAGCTGTGAGCTGTCAGTCAGCACCAAAGAAGCCACGGGGCTACTGTACAAGTTCAGATATCATTTCACTTGTTATTTAAGTTACCGGTTGTTTTATCGCACCGTAGCTTACTGCTCGTTCGGGCTATATGTACTAATTACGCTAATGGATTATGGGATCGGTAAGATTGAATTCAAAGGAAGTGTAACCGCATTTGCGTGGAGAGATATTGGGAAATCATTTAGGAAAAATACCCGCCTCAGTGGCGTAGTTTGCTAACGCGCTTGTCGTGATGAGCTGGACTGCTGAGGACGGGGAGATCGAGGTTCGAATCTCGGCCGGGTGAACTGGGTTTGGTTTTTCCTAAATGGTTTTCCACTCTATCAACCTTCCCAATTCCTAATCCATTAGAGTAATTAGTATTTAAAGCGTATAACCCGAACGGGTAGTAAGACGTGGTGCTAAATATATATATATATATATATGAAAAATCACCCTCAGGACATCAGACCTAGTTCTGAACCTCGATCTCCCCGTTCTCGGCAGTCTGGCTCAAGACGGAAGCCAACTACGCCACCGAGGCGGCTAACTCTTAGTTGATTTACAGAACAAAATGTTTTCTAAAGAAGAAATTTTAGAATGTTCCACTAGCAATTAATAGTATGGGGACCCTATTGGGGGTTTTCTTCATATGCTTCTAGAAGCTTCTATCACTAACCCTTTGCGCAGTGAGTTTTGCAGTTGCAATTGACCCCGCTGTAGTGAGTTGCAGTTGTTTTGGCGGTGGTGGAAGACGACCAACTTTATCTTCTTCTTCTTGATCTTCACCAGCATTATCTTCTGGACTTTCATTGTATTCACTAGAACTATTAATATCATCTTCACTTTCAAGCTCATCTCCGGACTCTGCACTTGTCAATATATTTGGATATTTACCCTTTTCTAATTTGGGGTGGTTCCCAGTATATTCTTAAGAATACATTTTGTTAATTACAGCAACAATATTTGATTATTTATATTAATAAAATGAAGAGTTTGTCTGGATGTCTGTCTTGAGTATTGCGCGACATCTACCGCACGCAAAGGGCTGGCATTTTTAACAATTAATAGCGTCTGTGGACAAACGCCTAGAATCTAGAATTTTTTAAATTTTTATTAGATTTTAAAAATTCATTAATAACTGGGTCGGAAGAAATAAAATAAAGATTTTTTTTTCTGTCTGTTTGAGGAAAAGAAAAGTATTGGCCGGGGTAACCCCGCAATTTATCACGTGGCTGATTCTGCATTTAATCATTAATTATCCAAGTGTACCTTGATTTATACACAATATAATAATACACTCAGAGCCAACTCCAATATATTACAGTAGCTTAGGGGTCGGCATTAAATAAAGTAAGGGGTTTTTTTGGAGGGTGGGGGAAGAGGAGTTCAATATCCTCTTTAAGTTTTCTCTCGAGGGGAGAGGGTGTTCAAAATTCATCTTACTTAAGGTTTTTTTTCTTATCGATATTTATGGTGAGATAAATTCTTAAAAAAAAACAATAAAAAGGCAGAACACTTTTAAATGTGTTATTTTCATTAATCGACTAACCCCATTTTAATCATTAATTTTCTCTGTTTTTAATAAATAATTTATATAGACTTCACATTTTGCACAAAAAATAGCTAATTACAATAAACAAGTCAACTAACTTTTTGTTATAAATAATATTAATAATTAAATATTACAAAAAGTACGTAAGATAAAGGTTGGGGGGTACGTGAAATCTTACGATACCTTACATTTGGGGACTGTAAAAGGGGGGTTTCCAAAAATCATGAAAAAACTCCTTACGTAATTTAATGACGGCCATGGTGTAATCAATCAAGTCAATTTGAGTCCGTGTTTGTTTTGCCCCCGTCAGGCGCTCGCTACTTTGTAGATTCGCCCCAGGAATTATTAAAAGTTAAAAATCTGTGGCCCAAATACGAGTCGTCTAAACTTAGACGAGCCAACTAAACCCCAACCTGACGTAAACAAGAGGATAAATTGGGGTTATTGGTCGTGTGCCAATCAAGTAATACATCCAATTATAACATTCGCCGCGGCCATTTTCATGACGACGGTCTTTGTGCGACGGGGCAAAGGACACGCCCTTGGAGATTGTTCCAACAGGTCTGCCTAGGTAGCCGGGTAGGCCGTACAAGCAGTGACGTAGCCAGGTGGTCCGGGACACCCTCCGGTTTAAACTTAGTTGTCGACCTCGGCGGTCGTGGGTTCAAGGTTGGGTTTGACGGATTTTTCTTGAAAGATAAAAAATCCGTAGAACAACTTCCTTCGGAGGAGAAGTAAATCCGTCGGTCCCTAATATCGATTGTGGTATGTAAAAGAACCTTGGAAGGTATGAGAAAATACCTGTTCCGGCAAAATTGGTAGGCGCTTTATCTCTCGTTCATAGAAGTTCTCGTGTGCTGGTATAATCAGTCGATTCATGAAGTGCCCGTTAAATACCGCAAATAAATAATTCGTTGTTTAAGCGTGTTATCATTTATTTTGTTCTTTGTGTGTTTTAGTTTGAATATATAATTATATATATATTCATTCGTTTAAAACACGAGGTATGTTAACGACTTAATCTAAGGAGGTAAGGATGAGGATGGTGAAAAAGAGAAAATGAGGAGCTATTGACAGTGAACGAGACTTGAAAGTAATACACTCAATGCAGCTAGTCAGGAATCGAACACGTGTATCAAACCTCCCGGGTTGGGAGTCAGACACGCCAGTCGAACGCCCTGGCGTTTATCTGGATCCATCAGGTTTTATTTCACAAGTGATCCTTTTTCCAGGCGAATGCTGGCACCTTTCCTTAAAATCCACGATCCTCTATTTTCCCTGGCAGTAAGGGGTCATCCATAAACCACGTGACGCTGTTGAAAAGGGGGAGATCTAATATTACATGAGAGGGGGGAGGTAAAAAAGGTGATAAAAAGCGTATATGTAGTTTATGGATGACCCCTAAGAAGCGTGGCATAGGAAAACCGGCATCAGGGAGTAGGGGCGCTCTAGGCAACACGCCTAACGTGTCTGCACAGTGGTGTTGCCTAATACTCTATGTCCCCACTGACACTTCATTGGTCTTTCGGAAGATAAAAAAAACCCAGCTAATAACGCTTCTCATTTGGGCTGTGCGCAGAGATTTGAATTGTTAAAAGATGTATTTCCTAGTTTCTGCCATAACTTACTATCACCATTGGTGTTATCTTAACGCGCACCCTTAACAATGCTCACTAGCACTTCAATGTTTCAATACCATTTTATACTAACGTTCAAGTTTCAACACTAAACACAAAACAATATGGCTGTTCTCTGTAAGGAAATGTAGGGATACAATTAAAATATTGATCATAGCGGTTTTATAAATTGTCGTGGCGTAGCACACACAATCAAACCGTAATAGGGCCCCTACACGATCAGTCAGACTGTAATAGGGCCCCTACAGATCAGTAAGACTGTAATAGGGTCCCTACACGATCAGTAAAATTGTAATAGGGCCCTTGCACGATCAGTAAGACTGTAATAAGGCCCCTACATGATCAATAAGACTGTAATAGGGTCCCTACACGATCAATCAGACTAATAAGGCCCTTACACGATCAGTCAGACTGTAATAGGGGCCCTACACGATCAGTCAGACTGTGATAGGGCCCCTACACGATCATTCAGACTGTAATAGGGCCTCTACACGATCAATCAGACTGTAATAGGGCCTCTACACGATCATTCAGACTGTAATAGGGCCTCTACACGATCAATCAGACTGTAATAGGGCCCCTACACGATCAGTCAGACTGTGATAGGGCCCCTACACGATCATTCAGACTGTAATAGGGCCTCTACACGATCAATCAGACTGTAATAGGGCCCCTACACGATCAGTCAGACTGTGATAGGGCCCCTACACGATCATTCAGACTGTAATAGGGCCTCTACACGATCAATCAGACTGTAATAGGGCCCCTACACGATCAGTCAGACTGTGATAGGGCCCCTACACGATCATTCAGACTGTAATAGGGCCTCTACACGATCAATCAGACTGTAATAGGGCCCCTACACGATCAGTCAGACTGTGATAGGGCCCCTACACGATCATTCAGACTGTAATAGGGCCTCTACACGATCAATCAGACTGTAATAGGGCCCCTACACGATCAGTCAGACTGTGATAGGGCCCCTACACGATCATTCAGACTGTAATAGGGCCTCTACACGATCAATCAGACTGTAATAGGGCCCCTACACGATCAGTCAGACTGTGATAGGGCCCCTACACGATCATTCAGACTGTAATAGGGCCTCTACACGATCAATCAGACTGTAATAGGGCCCCTACACGATCAGTCAGACTGTGATAGGGCCCCTACACGATCATTCAGACTGTAATAGGGCCTCTACACGATCAATCAGACTGTAATAGAGCCCCTACACGATCAGTCAGACTGTGATAGGGCCCCCACACGATCATTCAGACTGTAATAGGGCCTCTACACGATCAATCAGACTGTAATAGAGCCCCTACACGATCAGTACGACTGTCAGTCTCTCCCACCACTTGTAAGACTGATGGACTGAGACTGATGTGATCAGAACATTCGAATCACATCAGTATCTTCGCAAGTCCATCCATAAGTACTGACTGATCGTGTAGGGCCCTATTACAGTCTTATTGATCGTGTAGAGGCCCTATTACAGTCTGAATGATCGTGTAGGGGCCCTATTACAGTCTTACTAATCGTGTAGGGGCCATATTAGAGGTGCGGTGTAGATTATTTGCAACTGCTGACGTCTAAGATAGCTATAATACTACATTTCATACAGCTGTGTGTTACGGGAAGTATTATCAACAAATCACTATACATCTAATAAACTACTTATGCCGTGAGATAAATATGATACTATATGTGATGCAGTTGTGTGCTACGGGGAGTATTGTCATCAACTACAGGAGTACATTCTACATCCAATAAACTACTTATGCCGTGAGATAGATGTGATACTATATGTGATAGCAGTTGTGTGCTGCGGGGAGTATTGTCATCAAATACAGGAGTACATTATACATCTAATAAACTACTTATGCCGTGAGATAAATATGATACTATATGTGATGCAGTTGTGTGCTGTGGGGAGTATTGTCATCAAATACAGGAGTACATTATACATCTAATAAACTACTTATGCCGTGAGATAGATATGATACTATATGTGATGCAGTTGTGTGCTGCGGGGAGTATTGTCATCAAATACAGGAGTGCATTATACATCTAATAAACTACTTATGCCGTGAGATAGATATGATACTATATGTGATGCAGTTGTGTGCTACGGGGAGTATTGTCATCAAATACAGGAGTACATTATACATATCCCATTAACTACTGACGCCTTGAAATAGATCCAATACTATATTTCATACAGCTGTGTTTTGCGGGATGTATTATCAACAAAGACAGGAGTGTGTTGCGGGAGAAATAATATATACAATAGACAGTCTATTAACTTAAAATTATTTGCACTTTTTTTTATATAAAACTTGACTCGGTAATTTATTTTAAATCAACACTTAGAATTTGAACGGCTATCCGTTCGTTAAAAAAAATACAACTTGGATGCCCAAAAAACTCTGAGGAAAAACAAAGAGTAGATTAATATAGGAGTTTAAACCCTCAAATACAGAGATTTTCAACTGTTTTAGAAACAAAAAGATAGTCGTGAGTATCAGGCCTAAAGGGACGGCATTATGGGCCGGATAACGAAAAATCCTTCTAAAATGGAATTCGAGTTTAAATAATTTTCAGTGTGGGTTTGCCTGCTTTAAAAAAAAATCACAACATTTAACTTATGATTTCGTATTTTATGCCGATGATGATGAGGATGTGGACCCGTGCATGCCCCACGGTTGGGCAGCAATTATAGCGATACCGTTTTATATTATGACGCGTGCACGCCTTACTGCCCATTTGTTATCACATGGCTATGACGATTTGATTCGACGTGTATTTCTTACTGTAGGATTATGTATTGATTATTTGTTGAAATTAGTATAGATTTAACATTGTACACGATTTATTTTATTAATTTCACTTCAGTATTGTACATTTAATATTAAAATACAGTTTTTTTTGTTCATTTAGGAACTGACGCGGAGAGCTGTTACAAACTGAGATTTTATCTATATTAGTATGTTCTGTGATATTGCTATGTTCTGTGGATTACTATACGCACAAGCTTCTTATATATGACCTACCCCTTGCTTCTTGGACCCCTTGTCACCAGTATTCAAACTAACTAATAGAATAACTCCTGGCAACCTGATGCTGCGAAGGCTAGCTTCCTATTGGGTAAAGACAGACAGAACATCACATGATTTTCAAATAGAACGAAGGGAGTTTTTTTTTAAGAAAGAAAATTCTAAAACGTAATTTTTTGAAATTACTTCTGAAAACGCCTGATCTTCCATGGATGAAATATTAATAGGAAAATTTACCTACAGTTCTTTAAATAAAAATACACTTCATCCACGACTTTTTGAATATATGAGAGAGATCCAAAACAGTATTATTACAAACTTTGTTTTAGTATAATCTGCTCATTTTGTGATTTCGATGTAAAATAGGAATACAATAATTAATGTAGGGGGATCGTATACAAACTAAACAATAAATACATTTCTAATAATATATTTACTAGACAATAGTTTATTTTGTAAATGTAACACCGGCTACAAAGCAAGAACCAGGGAAAATAGAGCGTCAAATGGATTACATTATAGTTCAGTAAATGTTTTATGGAGGTTATGTACCGGTTTGTTTATACTAAGACGCGCTGGTTAGCACCGAGAACAAGGCCGGCTAATCGCGACGGGAGTTGTCTATTGTCGATGATATTCAGAACATTATTATCTAACCATATATGGTCAAAAGAGCCATCGTATTGTTCAGATATTGAAGGTATCTTGAGAACAAACTCTGGCTAGAACTTGTGTTCAATCAATGTGGCCAACATTTTACACGATTTCCCGCAAACAAATTTGTACAAGAAATAGTTTTCATGTGTACTGGGGTTAAACGTAATTTTTTGGACAAGAAAAAACAACTTTAAACAATATTCCAATTGGAATTGGTTATAAAAAACATCAATTTATAATGTTTCTTTAGATACAAATAATTTAATTTATTTGAAGTATTTAACGTGTGCTTTCTGAACCGACTGGTTTATATCAGCACACGAGAATTTCTAAGAGCGAGAGTGAAAGGGTCTACGAATTTTGCCGGTAAAGGTATCCTCTTTTACATCCCCCAATCGACACGGGACCGGCGGCTTTATTTCCCTCTCAAAGGAAGTTGCGCTAAGAAGGTGACCTGGTGGTCTAGGGGTAAGGTGTCGGACTTCTATTCTGGGGGTCCGGGGTTCAATCCTCGGTCCCGGCACAGATGTATCTGATCACCAAACCCTTCCTTCACCTCTCACAAGACATCTTGTGAATGTGGGGAATGCCAGGCCTTCACCGTGGTTCGGATCCCACGTTAAACTGTAGGTCCCCCATTTCATCTCACAATCACCCTACCATTACACATTAGTGTAAGTGCGTATAACCCGAACGGGTAGTAAGACGCGGTGCTAATAATAAGTTGCGCTAAGGATATTTATTGCTTAATAAAAATACGTCACCCCGGCTGGGTTTGAACCCGCAAAGATCAAGTCTTGGGGTTTCCCGGATTCTAATTGCGATCTATCAAATTTACATCTTTTTTTTTAACCCGAAATTTGTTTTGACAAACTTATTCATGTTTCCATTTATCAACGCGACTTATCTATTAGAAGGAATCAAGATTATCCGGGTGATGTCACTTTACCAATATTAATATTTTACTTTCGATAGCGATAGTTTTTTACTCGATACTTCTACTGATATGAGAACTCACACCTCGGTCTCGGATTGGTATCGAAATAAACAATAATTTTGTTTATAGTTTTTTATTTATAATTTATGGTCGACATAAAATTACCAAACTAATGGTAACGGTTGTGTGGTTATATACATGGGTTTTGAATTTACTTGGTAAATATTGGGGGCCTTAAGATAGTCCGAGCCCCCCCCCCCCAATTTCATCTCACAATCACCCTACCATTACACATTAGTGTAAGTGCGTATAACCCGAACGGGTAGTAAGACGCGGTGCTAATAATAAGTTGCGCTAAGGATATTTATTGCTTAATAAAAATACGTCACCCCGGCTGGGTTTGAACCCGCAAAGATCAAGTCTTGGGGTTTCCCGGATTCTAATTGCGATCTATCAAATTTACATCTTTTTTTTTAACCCGAAATTTGTTTTGACAAACTTATTCATGTTTCCATTTATCAACGCGACTTATCTATTAGAAGGAATCAAGATTATCCGGGTGATGTCACTTTACCAATATTAATATTTTACTTTCGATAGCGATAGTTTTTTACTCGATACTTCTACTGATATGAGAACTCACACCTCGGTCTCGGATTGGTATCGAAATAAACAATAATTTTGTTTATAGTTTTTTATTTATAATTTATGGTCGACATAAAATTACCAAACTAATGGTAACGGTTGTGTGGTTATATACATGGGTTTTGAATTTACTTGGTAAATATTGGGGGCCTTAAGATAGTCCGAGCCCCCCCCCCCCTGTTCCGGAGCNTGCGAGAGCGATGCCTTAGTCCATTCGACCACCGAAGGGGGTTGTTTATCACTATTATCACTATTATTACTACTCCGTTGTGTTCAAAGCATTGATAAATGGTTTTAACCTTCATCGATGGCTACGTTGGTTAAGACGTTCGCCTCGCCTGGAATAGAAAAGGTCAGGATTTGAATCACGGGCGTGTATACCAAAGGTGTTTTCTTTCTACAGGGTTTTCCCCCCAATTTATTTCTACGCAAATGCGTGTACAATTTCAATTTAAATTCTACCTTCCTAATTTTCTGCATCAGTTTAATTCAACCCGGATGGGTAGTAAGACCACGGTATACAAGAAAAAACCTTTCAAAAAATCTTATTAAAGTTTCCAAATTTGTATTAACGCGTTTCTTGCTACCCGGGTCGCTACTAAGAAATTGATTGGCCGGCTGCCAGGTGACGTCACAGCACGCTCGCTAGTGATGTCACGTGTTATATTCACGAAGAGGACCTCATTTGGAGACGTCCGGAATCATCTGATTGGTGCTCGGTAAGGCCGGCGCTGGGGATGGAATTCTCCCCGATTATCATGTTGTTTAGTGTTGTCATGTACGAACATGTTGATGTTGTCTATGTTCGTATTATATTAGGGAGGAGACCCTCGAAACCTTAAGGATACTAGAGATTCGAGGATTCGAGAACATTTCTGATGCTAGCCTTAAAGCCATAAAACAATTTAAAAAAATTGCAAGTGAAATTAGTTTTATAGCTCTTATTACTGCTTATTGGCGGTTCAGAATAATTATAATTATAGGATGAACTTAACAACCAGGCCCCAGACCAGTAATTTAACACTTAACTAAATGTATGAATGTTATTATAAATGGATTATAAAAAAGAATGTTCACATTTAATTAATATTTGTATTTTCTATTATTTTATTATACTTATATTTACTTTGAGATTCATACTTTTTTACAAGATTTGGACTCGGGATTCGATGGTAAATTGTAGATTGGGATTTGTAAAATAGTGGATTTGAACCAACTCTAATATAAATAAATATGTATAATGTAATTAATGTGTGTACTTATGTGGTAATAATAAATACAACTTGTACACTATAATAGTATTTCTCCTACGCCGAATATTAGAATCCGTTTCTTTAATACGAAAGTGTTTATTCTTGCCAGACCCAAGATCGACATTTTTATGGGTATAAATTGACAAAATGAGGACTTAAATAGAAACGTGTTGAGCTGGAGATGGGCGACCTTGCTTAAAATTACAATTTTTACCGGAAGTCGAAAAGGTCATCCCCCTTCTACCCTCCCTCAGACGCATTTTTTTTTCTGAAACACTTTGTAAATATGAAAACCTGTTATAAATTTTCTATTTTCAACTAAAGTTTTTTTAAAGCTAAAATTTACGTCTTTGTATTTTATTCATTTGAGAAGAATAATTATTTTATTTGGTGTAGACAAAGTATTTACAGATTTTTTTTTTTTTTT
>CABEEJ010008513.1:12685-23472 GCA_901482245.1 Timema douglasi
GGGGTCGGACGGAAATAGAGGCAAGGCAACATTTGGCGGTGGTCGGTTGTCCCCTCCAGGGGGTGTTGTTCGTCACCGCGTCTCACCGCTCCGGCTTTTACACGCGAGTGTGTCGGATGAGTAAGCTTTAATTTGGAGGAAATGTACCAGCATTTAGAGGGGGAGGGAACACCCGAGTTTTACTCTAACCCTCGATTTCCCCGTCATGGGTGGTGCAGTTTATTTCGATAGTGGCGCCACAAGTGGCGAATAAACAAACACACATTTTCCTGATAACGTTTGCCGGTTGTAACTTGATATTTCTACCAAATCATTGGAAGCAAAAAAGATTATTAAATTTCGGATTAAATTATTTTATTAATTTGTTGGTGACCTGGCGGTCTAGGGGTAAGGTGTCAGACTTCTGTGCTGGCGGCCGGGGTTCAATCCTCGGTACCGGCACAGATTTATCTGATCGCCAAACCCTTCCTTCACCCCTGACAAGACATCTTGTGAATGTGGGGAATGCCAGGTCTCCACCGTGGTTCGGATCCCACGTTAAACTGTAGGTCCTCCATTTCATCTCACAATCACCCTACCATTACACATTAGTGTAAGTGCGTATAGCCCGAACGGGTAGTAAGACGCGGTGCTAATAATAATAATACACTTTCAATATGAACAATTTGTATACCCGTTTCGGTGGCAACATGGTCTAAGGCACTACCCTTTGTACCCTCCCTAAAGGTTTATAAAAGGTAAAACGCACATAAAGAAAGAAATACAAATAATACAGATAACAGAGAACAGTATGTGACATTGAGGATAGTTCATCTGGTTTCCGTTGTCTTCTGTAACAAATATAATGTGATTGTAGAGTGTAGTGTCACAACCAGTAGATACACAGATACATACTAATCTGCAAACAAAACGTCCAGTCTAATGAGCCCTGTTAGTACGGGCAGTTGAGCCAATAGGGGTTAACTAAAGCTAATTACTGTTTGGGATCAATACCCAGGATCATACAGGCTCCCGGGAAGACAATCCTTACAACTCTGCCCACTGCAACCAAGTGAACAGTGGCGGGTCAGTCCCTTGATGTGACCTCAAGAAAGAGCTCGCTCTGTTTAATGTCTGTACCCCAAAGAACGTGACCATTATCCCATCATCTGGTGCTCACTCGGGTTCTAGCGTCTAGCAATTGAGCGGTCAAACGCCCTATCTGTGGCAATTAATGGTGGGTTAACATCATAGTCCCAATGAGGAGGCGCTATCCTAGTCCGTCTTGTACGGGGATAATTAGCCCCGGCTAGGGCCAAATAGCTACAGTGGCCGCACTCACGAACTAAACTTGTCTACGAGGTACACCCAACTAGTCCAAGTACAACGAGGGTACGACATAAGGAGGCCGTCTACACGGCTTCAAATAAACTTGCAATAACGATATAAAGAGAGGTTGAAAATTAAAAATTTTAACTTTTTGGAATTTTCCCGTGGGTTACAGGCTAGAAGCTATAAGTTTACCAAATTTCAATTTTCTAGCTCATCTGGAAGTGGGTAAACATTAATGTCAGTTAGTGAGTGAGTCAGCCGTGTGACTTTATAGTAGTATTATTTAATATTTGATCTGTATTGACAAAAAAAAAGTTGATGTAAAAAGTGCAAAAGCACTGACTTTTGTTCGCATTCCCCGGATCCCCGCTGTGGTATTCAACCTAAGGTACGCGTACCCCGGGTGTCTTAGGGTCTACGTAAAAAAAATTATTCAAAAATCTATAAATATGTTGTATATTTCTCATTTAAAACTCTTTTTTTTTGCATTATTTTGGATGTAATTTGTTTTCTGTATTTTATGTAATATCCTATTACAGAATATGTGTAACTTGCATCATACATCAAAGAATTTGTGGGTACAAAGTTGAAGATAAATTATATCTGGGGTGCACGGACGGTTATGGAATGCCTAATTTAAGAGCGCTAATGTCCATGTTCGGACAAACATCAACACAAACGTTAGACCAACAAAATTATAATGGCCATTCGAGATACGTTTTAAAAGCTATAATTAAAGCCGTCACTACTTTCAATCTAAGCCTGCCATGTGTGTAATTATGTTTGTTCTCTTGTTACACGGTCATGTGTGTAGCTATATTTGTTCTCTTGTTACAAGGTCACGTGTGTATATATGTTTGTTCTCATGTTACAAGGTCACGTGTGTATATATGTTTGTTCTCTTGTTACAAGGTCACGTGTGTATATATGTTTGTTCTCATGTTACAAGGTCACGTGTGTAATTATGTTTGTTCTCATGTTACAAGGTCATGTGTGTAGCTATGTTTGTTCTCTTGTTACAAGGTCACGTGTGTATATATGTTTGTTCTCTTGTTACAAGGTCATGTGTGTAGCTATATTTGTTCTCATGTTACAAGGTCATGTGTGTATATATGTTTGTTCTCTTGTTACAAGGTCATGTGTGTAGCTATATTTGTTCTCATGTTACAAGGTCACGTGTGTAATTATGTTTGTTCTCATGTTACAAGGTCATGTGTGTAGCTATGTTTGTTCTCTTGTTACAAGGTCACGTGTGTATATATGTTTGTTCTCTTGTTACAAGGTCATGTGTGTAGCTATATTTGTTCTCTTGTTACAAGGTCACGTGTGTATATATGTTTGTTCTCTTGTTACAAGGTCATGTGTGTAGCTATGTTTGTTCTCTTGTTACAAGGTCATGTGTGTAGCTATGTTTGTTCTCTTGTTACAAGGTCATGTGTGTAGCTATATTTGTTCTCATGTTACAAGGTCATGTGTGTAATTATGTTTGTTCTCTTGTTACACGGTCATGTGTGTAGCTATGTTTGTTCTCATGTTACAAGGTCACGTGTGTATATATGTTTGTTCTCTTGTTACAAGGTCATGTGTGTAGCTATGTTTGTTCTCTTGTTACAAGGGCATGTGTGGAGCTATGTTTGTTCTCATGTTACAAGGTCATGTGTGTAGCTATGTTTGTTCTCGTGTTACAAGGTCATGTGTGTAATTATGTTTGTTCTCATGTTACAAGGTCATGTGTGTAGCTATTTTTGTTCTCATGTTACAAGGTCACGTGTGTATATATGTTTGTTCTCTTGTTACAAGGTCATGTGTGTAGCTATGTTTGTTCTCATGTTACAAGGTCATGTGTGGAGATATGTTTGTTCTCATGTTACAAGGTCACGTGTGTATATATGTTTGTTCTCGTATGTTACAGGTACCTCAAAGCCTCCCCCGTGTCGTGTGCTGGGGGCACCTGAAGGGGCAATGTTCACTTGACGGTCCCCCCTCCACAGAGAGCTATGTCAGGGCCGCCACCGAGGGGCTGGGGCCGCGCCCCGCCCTCCCCCTCACCGGTGTCCTTCAGACCGGGTTCGCCCTTATACGGCCCGTCGCCGCCGCCCATCATGACACCCCCGCGTCGCCCACCCCCGGGGTCACCCATGTTCGGGTGCCCTTCCCCCGGAGGAAGGCGCATGGCGTCCCCAGGACCTCCTTTCATGCCATGCCCGCGACCTATGTGGCCCGTCCCCCTGCCCCCGGGCATGTCCCCGCCTCCAGGGCCTCGGCCCTACCGCTTCCCCTCTCAGGTCAGTTGAACACCAGCACGGGGTCATTGGCCCATTTTGACTTTAGTTGGTGAATAGTGCAGTAGTAGCACCCAGTGGTGCACCCAGGGGAGGAGCAAACAATGAGGGCGTAGCCAGAATTCAGTTTCAGTTATAGTGTGACTTAGAGCAGGTATTACGTGACTTATAACAGGTATATAGTGACTTAGAGCAGGTATTACGTGACTTAGAACAGGTATATAGTGACTTAGAGCAGGTATATCGTGACTTAGAACAGGTATATAGTGACTTAGAGCAGGTATTACGTGACTTAGAACAGGTATATAGTGACTTAGAACAGGTATATAGTGACTTAGAGCAGGTATATCGTGACTTAGAGCTGGTATAGCGAGACTTAGAGCAGGTATATTGTGACTTAGAGCAGGTATAGCGTGGCTTATAACAGGTATATCGTAGCTTAGAACAGATATATCGTGATTTAAAGCAGGTATAGCGTGTCTTAGATCAGGTATATCGTGACTTAGATCAGGTATAGCGTGGCTTAGAGCAGGTATATCGTGACTTAGAGCAGGGATGGGGAAACTTTACCGTTCAATGTCTCTTGAGGGAGGACCAGCAGAATTTTGAACAAGTCTGCGTGTATTGTTTGTTCACCCTTCCTCCACGCAAATACGGGTACATATCCTCCAAACCCTATCCTCCGGATGGACGTGCAGAGGTAGTATGTCACGGAGGATTTGTTCCAGACGCCGCCCCCGATGATGTACCCCTCCCCGGATTACTTCTACCCGCCCTACGAGGTGGAGTACGTCGGGGTGCCCCTGGAACCGACGCTCATGCACGATGACTACGACGCCGACCACTCCGGTCTGTCCACGGCGGACATCATCGCGAGTCAGAGTCAGGACTACGTGGACGAGAAACTGGCGGAGTACCAGGCCACCATCTTTCAGCTCCAAGGTACGGCCGCGATCATCAGGGTCCTGTTTTTTATAAATATTACTCCGCCAGATGGTAGTTTTAACAACAGGTCGGGATCTATGTAGTCGAGAGCTTTTGTCAGGTCACAGAAATGGACCGAGGTTTACCCTTTCATCCCTACATTTACACTAATATTATAAAGAGGAAATATTTGATTTTTTGTTTGTAATGGATAAACTCAAAAACTACTGGACCGATTTAAAAAATTCTTTCACCAATATAAAGCTACATTATCAGCGAGTAACATAAGCTATATTTTATTTTGAAAATTTAATTTATTCCTTATAAAAATGTTGATAGTTTTACACAAGGTATAAAAAATGGCCTAAAAATATGCTTTCTCCACGTGCTCTGCAAAATCTATTGGTATTACATAAAAAATACTATACATATTGAACGTTCTCACTAATGTGAGCAAATAAGTCCGCTAGACAATATATGTAATTATTATAGTTATGTTAAAATAAACGCTTTTTGTTGAAATTAGTCAACTAAAACACGGATGCGAACAAAAAGTGATTATATCCGTATCAAGATATGAATCCTTATCCAAATCAATTATTTAATCAAAACCTTGATCTCCCCGTCATCGGCAGTCCAGTCTACTGCAAGAGCGTTGTGTTGACCACGCAACCACTGGAGCGGGTGTGATGGGTAGCTACAGTAGCCCCGTGGCTTCTTTGGTGCTGACTGACAGCTCACAGCTCACTTCAGATAGCTTTAAAAAGTTACCAGACCAAATTATGTATCCCTACGCCGAACCAGATGATCTGCCAAAACACGTGTTTAGCAGCTGTCACTTCTGACAGTCAAAATTTAGGTATATACCTAAATGTCGACTGTCAGAAGTCAGCTGTGGGCTGTCAGTCAGCACCAAAGAAGCCACGGGGCTACTCTAGTAGCTCATAACTTGGAACCGGATTTATAACCCTATATTTTGAGTTTTATTCATAGGAAAAAAAATGTGTGAAAATGTGAGATTAGATAATTTTGAACGACCTTTGATTAATATTAGCGGAGCTGTGAGGCTGGGATGGATGGAAGACGTCTCTAACTTTATCCCTCCTCTGACAAACACAGTAATAATTGTTTTACGGGCCCAGAACAGAACATTTTAAGAGAGTTGACAGCTTTCCTCTTTATTTACCTCCAGATAACAAGTTTCATAGTTTTATTTACACTTTTGTGTAGCACCGCGTCTTACTACCCGTTCGGGTCATACGTTTACGTACTATTTACGCTGATGGGCTAGGGATTGGGAAGGTCGCGTTCGGAGGAAGTGAACCCACATTTGCGTGTAGGGAGAGTGGAACGCCATTTTAGAAAAACCACCCCCCAGTTCACCCGATCGAGATTCGAACCTCGATCGTCTCGTTCTCGTCAATCTAGCTCAACATTAAACTAGCGCAATAGCTAACTACCCGACCGAGGTGGGTCGTTTATGTACTAATTATGCTAATGGTTTTAGGGATTAGTAATGTTAAGTTTAGAGGAAGTGTACCCTCATTTGCGGGGAGAGAGAGTGGAAAAGCATTCTCGGTATATCAGACCGACATTATAACCTCAATCTCCTCGTCATCGGCAGTCTAGTCCTGCAATGGTTACGCCTTAGACCATGTGGCCACCGAAGCGGGTCCCTCTTTCTTAATGACAAAGGGTGGTTGTAGGTTAAGGGTGAAAGGGTGTATAAGCTTGAACAGAATATATAAGTGGTTCCAGTAAACGACATATACCATTGCCTGATACCTTCTCGCTGACTGAGGCGACCAACTTTGAATAAAATCGGTAAATGCGTTCAATAGTTATTGTAAGACATATGTAAGTGTTAGACCCCCCACAAATTGCAGGGCCCTGTGTGGCCCCGCCGTTTGTACACGCCCTAAGGGCGGGGCTGGACTCCATCCTATCTCGCAACCGTTTAACCGGAATATTAGACACGACATTGCACTAAATGCATTCTTTATTCACGAGATTGGGATCCGTCAAATAGGGATTTTTCATTTAAAATACTTACATTTCATCGGGTTTTTTAAATATTGAATAATTGTTTCACTGGTCTCCATCAAACTGTCTTTTAATGCTTAGTACATTTTTTTAGGGCTGATAGAGGCAATTTTAAAACAATTGCATTCGTATTCGCGTCCCATCTTCCCTGAACATTGTCCGTTTCACTGGCCACAATTGTATCCCCTTTTCGTGATAAGACTATACGAGTGCTTTTGTTGGTAGAGCCACCGAGCCGGTAATTCTAGGACACAATAAGTTCTCATTACGACCGTGAGATAGCAGGGCATGATACTTGTAACCATTCAGGTCCACAACGCACGCCTATTGTCTCACTAATTAACATTTCGGGGCGACTTTTATAGTAAATATAAATACTTTTTTTGTGCGTGATCAACATTGATAACATTTAATTTTATAATTAGCGTTGTTTTATATGTTTTGAAAATATCTATTAAAAATTTTTGCTGCAGATAACATGACTTGACGTATGAAAGTAGCTTTAGTAGCCTTCTATCGATACTACTCCTACCTCGTGATGCAGAGCTGTTGTTGATCTCACTCCGGCTTACTACCCGTTCAGACAGTATGTATCGTTAGAATGTAGAGGGAGAACTGTAAACGTATAATAAGTGAAGTGGGGGAGCGAGGGATTTGAACCCCAACCTCCGGCAAACCAGACGAGATTGACGCTTCTGCCCGCGTACCCGTTCGATGCGGTTCTATATATAATTAATGTATTTAATATAATGTGACCTTTGTAGTCTAAGGATCAAGAGTTCCTGACTACAGAACCATAGGTCCAGTGTTCAATCCCCGGCGCTTACATATTTCCCTGTGACGAGGACAAATGAGGAGCTACTTGAATTCGAACCCCGATCTTCCCGTCATGGCAGTCTAGACAATTTAAAAATATATTTATATGTAAAAGAAAATGTTCTACAGAAAATATCGACAGTGTATGGATCTGTAAAATTTTAAATAAAATAAATATTGTGATGCATTATTAATATTTATACATCTATCTATCCCTTGAAGTATTTATCATCAAGATTATCTAAATGAAAAAAAAATTATTTAAGCCTAGTTCACTCTTACACCAAATAATTACTTTAATTTTTGGTGCTTTATTTATTTTTAATATGGATATTACATTTTAAAAAACAGGAAGATATATCTGTCTCCAACCCTCTTTCCTCCTAAGGGTCTTCATTCATACAAATTTACTAATAAATAAAGTTAATCAATAAAAACATTTCACGCTGTGAAAATAGTTTGACCTGACCTTCCATCATTCTATACTCATGGTCAAACTTTGGACGCTACTGTCGCCCTGAGGTGTTGTGACCGCTCCGGCCAATAGGCTGCCCGCGAGTATAGTCAGTAGTTGAAATATTCCCTGATAAATCACGAGCCCACGTTGTTGCAAATGGCTTCTAAATGAGTTGAGACGTTCGCGTGCCAGATGGAACCAAGCCACACGGCTCGGCGACGAATAATATTAGCCTCTCCATCGACTACAGACCCCGTGTCCGTAGTCCGCACTCCGTGGTCCTGGTCCTTAGGAAATTATATTCGCGATTACACCGTCCATATCCGTAATCGCGTGACCGTTCCAACCAATGAGATGGTCAGACTCTTCGTCCAATCGAAAACCTCAAAATAAAATTGTTTACAGCAAGGAGCGAGCGACAATCAGTCACCTGATCAATAAACTAAACTAAAAAAAACTTTTTGGAGATAACTTTCATGATATACTTAAAATGTAGTACAATCACCATAAATATATTTATAACACGATTATAACTATCAGTCTTAAAATAAATTAGCCTGAAAATGTTAAACAAATGTAGGATCGGAAACTCTACACTTAATAACTCGACATTCCGTGTAACTCAACATTCCGCGTAACTAGACATTCCGTGTAACTCGACATTCTGTGTAACTCGACGTTCCGTGTAACTCTACACGCGCACGTGCACAGAGTTGTTGGCGTCAGTCATCACAATCCAAGGTCATTCAGCTGTATAACCTCTCTAGTTTGTTTAACTCGAGTGTAACAGTCGTGCTGTGGTGTTTTTACACTGCTGTGTTTGTTAGTTTTCCAATTCAGTAACGTGTTATTCGAATAAATACAATACTATATTTGATACTGTACTGTGATTCATTCTTGTTTATTAAACATGACATAGTAAGCATGCATCTTATGCAAGTTAATTCGTAAAACTCGACATTTGCTCAGTCCACATTAGGTCGAGTTTCCGAGACTCTACTGTAATAGTATTCTGAATTTAGGTATTTGTATTCCGAATGTAAACAAAGCAAGCATTTTAAATATTATTTTCGTACTTCCTTTTTTTATATATATATATATATGTGTGTGTTTGTGTGTGTTTTTTGATCTTTAATAAGAATATAACCAATCACAAAATAAAATATAATTATAGACAATTTAGTTTGGTGTCTAAGATGGATCTCAACGCGCATGCGCATATTTACTCAGCTGTGATTGGTAGTCCGTATAAATTAGTCCTTATAAAGTTAAAAGTTGATCAATTTCTACGGAGTACAGACTTACGGATACGGAGTTTGTGTCGGGGCCTTACCCCATAAACCTCTCACTAAAGCTCACAGGATATAACTTGTTGCTCTCAAGAGGGTCAGCGGATTCTCTGTCCACATAGCTACAGGCGGATACTGGTCGTATTAATCTTGGACGTCAGGAAGAATTGGCAACATGGCACGTCTCTTTAAAATTAGAACAAATAACTCCTTGACAAGGATTTGAAACATACAACTTTTGATTTCACACGCCAATAATTTATAGTTTTATTAAAAGTGTTTTATTAAATCACTCAATAACTCATTTATTTTAATAATATTCAGCTTCTCGATATTCCTATTTAAATATATTTCTATCGTCAGTGAATCTTAAATGCGTAAGTCTTAAAGACTTGCTTATTACTAAAGACACCGCCATATTAAATTGACGCCAAGGTCCGTCTATTAGAAGGTCCTGTCACAATAGATAAATTGATTTATGATGTGTCTTATGTTGTTTTAGTGCATTGTTAGACTCACTCAGACAAAACGTTCTTCCAACAATGTAGTGGCGCGTCAGAGATATGGTATACCATAAACCCAACAGTTGATAGCCGACACGATTTTGAGCGCTTAGTGTCAGAGCACGCAACTAATAGATTCAACGCAAAACTGTAATAAGAAGTAAATTATAGTCATAAAGTTTAATTTTCCTCACGGGGTGAAATCGATAGTTCATTTTATTTTAGCACCGTGTCTTACTACCCGTTCGGGCTACACGCTTATGCACTAATTATACTAATGTCTTAGGGATTATGAAGGTTATATTTAGAAGAAGTGTACCCGCATTTTCATTGAAAACCATTTTGGGGAAAAACACCTTCAGTACATCCGAATGAGATTCGAACCTCGATCTACCGATGATTGGTGGCCTGGTCTAATGAGAGAGTAACGCATTAGACCACGTGGCCACTGATACGAGTGATAATCAACAAATGTTGATATCACCATTCTGAGAAAAACAAACTTTATGTTTCTACTGGCACAATATTTGATTTATTTTTGGCAAAATACAAAAAGTTTTGATACAAAAACCACAAAATGGTTGCCTTCCCTACAATCTCACACTTACATACTAAACAAATCTTCCCACTAATATTCAGTTCTTTAGTACGTCAGTACAACACAGCAGATGTAGGGAAGAAATTAAACATCAGTTGGAGCGTTCACGGATTTTTCCCACGCGTCAAAACTGTCCGTCTCTCAAATGAAAAAATCAATTCTACTGTAGTGGGTTACTTACCCGAGAAACTTCGTGGGTCGGGTTGCGTCGCGAGCCACCAGTTAGAAACCCCCAGATCAAAGCCAAGGGCGCCCACAACTGGGCGATAAGAGGGGCTCCGACACCCCGCCACCCCCTTACCCCTCTGCAGTTTTCATTTTATTTTTGTTAATTTTTATGAAAAATAAAATTGTTTTATTCAGTATTTTGTCTGCACTTTGTTGATAACAACTTAGAATCATCAATATCCAAATTAACAGTTAAAATCATGGTGACTGGGGGTCTAGGGGTAAGGTGTCGGACTTGTGTTCTGGGGTGTGGGGTTCAATCCTCGGTCCCGGCACAGATTTATCTGATTGCCAAACCCTTCCTTCACCTCTGACAAGACATCTTGTGAATGTGAG
>CABEEJ010008514.1:6448-23469 GCA_901482245.1 Timema douglasi
GTAAAGACGATTATGTGCGTCCCCCAAGCCCTTGGTCGGCTTCTGGACTGACTATAACCCGGTTATTACGCGAGCTTTCGCCCGGTTAACTGCGATATAACTCTCCTGAAGCGCTCGCCTGGAGTTTAGCGTGCACTTTCCGAACCGAGTGATTATATCGGCACACGACTTACAAACTACCTCATCTAGAACAGACACAACAGCCATCACAGTTCACCAGAGCTAATGTTTTCGACCAGGTCGGGAATCGAATCCGGTGACCCTTAGCTTACTATACTTACACGCTACCGGCTGAGTCAAATTATTAGGCCAAGTTCATTCTAAGGCGGGATTCAGAAAATATTATATCCAAACAATTTTTTCGAAAAACGAAGGGCTAAACATAATTTATTGAAGAAAATCACAAAAAAAATTGTCTTTTATTAATCACAATCGAACCCCGAACTTCCCCTTTACTGGACAAATATTCGATTCGAGACTGAACTGCCGGGGAGATCGGGGGTTCAGATCCTGCTAAGGTCTACGGTAGAGTGATTTTCCCCTGAATGGTTTTCCATCCTCCCTCTACGCAAGTGCCCGTACACTTCCTCTAAATTCAACCTGACTCATCTCTTTATCACATTAGTGTAGTTAATGTGTATGCGTACTACTCGAATGGGTAGTAAGACATGCTGCTAAATAATAGTAATAATAATAATTCGCTTCGGTGGCCGAACGGTCTAAGGTGTCACTTTCGTGTTATACTGATCTACTGATGATGGGGAGATTGGGGTCCGAATCCCGGTAGGGTCTAGAGAGTGTGGTTTTTCATAAATAGTTTTCCACTACCCTCCCGTACACATGCTGGTAGATTACTTCTAAAATATTTCCCTCCCAATCCTTACCCCATCAGATTATTATTATTACTATTATTATTAGCACCGCGTCTTACTACCCGTTCGGGTTATACGCACTTACGCTAATGTGTAATGGTGGGGTGATTGTGAGATGAAATGAAGGACCTACAGTTTAACGTGGGATCCGAACCACGGTGGAGGCCTGGCATTCCCCACATTCACAAGATGTCTTGTCAGAGGTGAAGGAAGGGTTTGGTAATCAGATAAATCTGTACCGGGACCGAAGATTGAACCCCGGCCGCCAGCACAGAAGTCCGACACCTTACCCCTAGACCTCCAGGTCACCAGGAATTTAATAAAAAAAAACTATTTTTGAATAAGATGCAACTAAGTATGGGTTTTTTTTTGTTTCATGTAAAGCAAACGATACCGTTTTCCCCCGACCGACATCCAAACTTCCAGACATTTCCCTGATTTTCCTGGCAGTTTCATCGACTTTTCCCAGTTTTACATATTTTCCCTGACTGCGACCACTCTGCTATAAAATAACACCCGAGTCAACAACACACAAGCGAGCTACGCCGACAGAGCAGACGACGCCCGATGACGGAAGATATTGCCAACTTTTTGCTGTCGTGTGGTCACAACGACGGACACTCCGGTTTTTCTAGACCGGAGCCGCTACTTCCTTCATTCAAGTATCGCTTCATTTATCTTCACGGAACCGAGTTGACCCTGTTCAAGATCCACTGGTTCGCTCTTGTAGCGCCGGGGATCGAACCCGGGACCAATGGATCTGTAGACAGGCACTCTGACCACTGGACCGCGGTGGAGGTCCTGCTATAAAATATAATGTTATCAAAGTAGAACGTGAAAACAATATTAATGTATCCTGTCAAAGTGTCCGAGAGAGAGACAGAGAGAGAGGTGAGAGAGAGAGAGAGAGAGAGAGCTGCCAAGGTCACAGCAAGAGGCTGATGGATCATGCACGACGCGTGGTCGCTGATTAACTTAATTTTTAAAATTTAAATCAAAATTTGTGCCATAAACAATGTAAACTTGTAACCTTGTCTAGCTCACGGGTATACATAGCAACTCCCGTGGATAGTGCGCCTGACAAGTATTATTATTATTATTATTATTATTATTATTATTATTAACGCCGCGTCTTACTACCCGTTCGGTTTATACGCACTTACGCTAATGTGTATTGGTAGGGTGATTGTGAGATGAAATGAAGGACCTACAGTTTAACGTGGGATCCGAACCACGGTGGAGGCCTGGCATTCCCCACATTCACAAGATGTCTTGTCAGAGGTGAAGGAAGGGTTTGGTAATCAGATAAATCTGTGCTAGGACCGAGGATTGAACCCCGGCTGCCAGCACAGAAGTCTGACACCTTACCCCTAGACCACCAGGTCACCTAGTTTTTTTATTAATTTTTTTTTTTCTAAGATTTGAAAATGCATTTCAAAAATAGGTATCTATAACATGTTGAGTATTTGGATTATTTTCGTTTAGCATTATTTTTATAAATCTCTATATGGGTTGAATGAAGTAAGGGAAATTAGGATTTTTGGTTAAGAGAAGAGTAAGGGAATTTTATTTGAGAGATTTTGTGGCAACCCTGTATAGGTACGGCTGATATAAATCAGAAGTGAGACTGCGGATCCGCATGGCTAAGTGAAAGTAACTATATAGTAACTGTTTCTAGCTGTCAAATAAGGTCCTTTCCTAAGAAAATCCGACTGTATTTCCCTAGTGAACACCTACAAACTAAAAGTCCAGTCGGAATTCCTTAAATACCTCAACCCTTCTCCCCCTCTCCGGCTACACCCGGCCGGGATTCGAACCCAGGTCTTTCTCTCATTGGCAAAACAGACAAGACGAGACTGATCCCTTTAACCCCCGTGTGAGGGGTAACGCTGTGAATCGTAACACATGTCCTGTAACAGTTCATATTATTGGATCCCGGGTGAAGGAGCTGTAGTCGAGAAGGATCCGATTATAATATCTGGTCTATAGCAGACCTATGGTTAGTGACACGTGCAACCACCAAGCGCTGTAGTCTATACGTGAGTGTGAGAGTACTCTCTGTTATTACTTTATTGTAACTCATTTGATAATGTTCCTGGTGTTAACGTCCTCGGGAGAAATTAAACTGAGGTGGGAATTTTAAAACTTTGGATATATTTATAGTATCTGTTCCATTTAAAAAGCTGATAGCCAACACAATGCATGCAGTTCCCTCACAGTTTGTACCTGAGTATAGTTCATGTAACCAACACAATGCATGCAATTCCCTCACAGTTTGTACCCGAGTATAGTTCATGTATCCAACACAATGCGTGCAGTTCCCTCTCAGTTTGTACCCGAGTATAGTTCATGTAACCAACACAATGCATGCAGTTCCCTCACAGTTTGTACCCGAGTATAGTTCATGTAACCAACACAATGCATGCAGTTCCCTCACAGTTTGTACCCGAGTATAGTTCATGTAACCAACACAATGCATGCAGTTCCCTCACAGTTTGTACCCGAGTATAGTTCATGTATCCAACATATTGCATGCAGTTCCCTCTCAGTTTGTACCCGAGTATAGTTCATGTAACCAACACAATGCATGCAGTTCCCTCTCAGTTTGTACCCGAGTATAGTTCATGTAACCAACAATATTGCATGCAGTTCCCTCACAGTTTGTACCCGAGTATAGTTATTCATTGGCGCCAAGAAAAGTTCTACCTCGCAAGAATTAAGTCTCATAATAATAACGAAGGTCTCTATGTAAATCAGTTTGATCATTTTGATGCCCTTGAAGTAATCGCTGGATTATACAGAAAACATGGATGTTAAAGAGCTTTTTTAAATGTCGGGCAGTACCTGCCTTCTAAACGTGACAAAACACGATCGTCCGGCGTAAGAAAGGTAACCAGGTGAGCCTGACAAACTGGAGGGAATCACGGAATGGGCTCGGGTCTGAGTTAACACGTGTCGTCTGGAGATGTTTGTGATTGTTTCACTGTTGTCACGTGGGTGGGCAGCTTACCGGCTTAGAGCTAGGAAGTGCCAGCATCTCTGGACACGCAGACTAAGTGTCCAGATCTTTTGTTGTTTTATTTAAAAGTTTTCAGCCATGAGTGTAAATAAAAGAACAATATGTCTACACTAATATTATAAAGAGGAAAGATTTGATTTTTTTTTGTTTTGTTTTTTGTTTGTAATGGATAAACTCAAAAACTACTGGACCGATTTTAAAAATTCTTTCACCAAAATAAAGCCACATTATCAGCGAGTAACATAGGCTATATTTTATTTTGAAAATTTAATTTATTCCTCATAAAAATGTCGATAGTCACTCATAATTTAATGGTAGAGTCTATGATGATTCTTCAATATGTGTGTTGAAAATAATAATGCGCGGGGGGAGGGGGGAAGGATCTAGTTGATAATACGAAGAAAAAAATCCTTATATCCTTACGATTGAGAGGAAATGTGTCCGCATTTGTGAGGGAGAGTGGGGAACTACCATTACTACTCCCAATCGGGATTCGATCCTTCTTCCTGCCCCAACCTCCCCCCGTCATTGACAAACCAGACTAAATTAACCTGACATTTAGTCCGCGTGACCACCGATGCATTGCAGCCAACATGAGCGATGGTTAGAACTTGAGGCGACCGCCTCGCCTCGGTTAGCGAGAAAAAGTATCAATCGCTGTTAGGCCGTGCGTCTTAAAAATACAATGATCTGTGTCGTTTTATGAAACTACTTCTCTGTTATTTTTAAGACTATACTCTCTTTCGCCCTTCCCCCACAACCACTCTTTGTCATGTCAATAAGAAAGAGGGGGAAGAAAACTACGAAACTTCTTATCTAAATGTAAAGAGGAAAGCTCGCTGCTAGTTCTCAAATATCTCGACAATTATTACTTTATTTGTTAGAGTGAAACTAAATCTACAGCCCTTTTCCATCATGTCTAGTCTTATAGGTCCGTTAATATGATTAAAAAGTTGTTGAAAATGAGCTAAAGCTATATTTAAACCCATTTCTGTTAATAAAACTCAAACTATAGGGTTATTAAGGCAAAAGGGTGACCTGGTGGTCTAGGGGTAAGGTGTCAGACTTCTGTTCTGGCGGCCGGGGTTCAATCCTCGGTCCCGGTACAGATTTATCTGATTACCAAACCCTTCCTTCACCTCTGACAAGACATCTTGTGAATGTGGGGAATGCCAGGCCTCCACCGTGGTTCGGATTCCACGTTAAACTGTAGGTCCTCCATTTCATCCCACAATCACCCTACCATTACATATTAGCGTAAGTGCTATAACCCGAACGGGTAGTAAGACGCGGTGCTAATAATAATAATAATAATAATAATAATAATAATAATAAGGGAAAAGAGCCCTGTTGGAATCTTTGAGCTTTATTTTGGTGCGAACCATATTTTGAAATAACTCGTCGTAGAATTAAATATCGCGTCAGAGCTGGACGTGTGTGTGTCTATTTCTCGCTTACCGAGACGGCCCTCTATTTCTCGCTTACCGAGACGGCCCCCTTAAAACACCTTACAGTCACTTGTTGACGGTCTCTACGAGAGCACATATTATTCTCGAGAACAACACTTCAACAACTGGGCTAGACTTATTTGGTGAGTCCTTCCCACTGAACCCCGTGTCCTTTTGCTAACATCATTAGATATACAGTTGTGTTTTTCTATCAACAGCTTTACATAATATAAATTAGCATTTTTTTTTTTTAAAAAACACAACACTTTAATACTCTTAGCGTCCCGGCATTGGCAGTTTGCCCATCTGCGTCTTTTGAACTTTGGAATCGCGTCAAGGGTTTAGTTAGATTTATTTTGGCTGTGTAAACAACAGAAATAGGACCTGCATTAGTATATTTATGTACCCTTAAATCGAACAAGGAAAAAAAATATTAAATAAAAAAAAATAACGAATTTAACTTTTTCAGATACGCAAAGAATGTGTAGCCTCTAATAGAACTTTAGTGTAGCACTGATTTCTTTCATAATAATAATATTTAGCACCGCGTCTTACTACCCGTTCGGGTTATACGCTTTAAGTACTAACTACTCTAATGGATTAGGAATTGGAGAAGGTTAAATTAGAGGAAGTGAACCCGCATTTGCGTGGAGGGAAGGTGGAAAACCATTTAGGAAAAACCACCCCCAGTTCACCCGACCGAGATTTGAACCTCAATCTCCCCGTCCTCAGCAGTCGAGCAGCTCAACACGACAAGCGCGTTAACCAACTACGCCACCGAGGCGGGTGATTTCTTTCACATTTATCTTCATACAGGGTGGCCACAATAAAGGAAAATGTGAAGAACCTAAATATGAAACATTATTATCATTATTAGCACCGCGTCTTACTACCCGTTCGGGTTATACGCACTTACGCTAATGTGTAATGGTAGGGTGATTGTGAGATGAAATGGAGGACCTACAGTTTAACGTGGGATCCGAACCACGGTGGAGGCCTGGCATTCCCCACATTCACAAGATGTCTTGTCAGAGGTGAAGGAAGGGTTTGGTAATCAGATAAATCTGTGCCGGGACCCGAGGATTGAACCCTGGACCCCATGAAACAATATTAAAAAATAACACACTTTACTCTAACAGGGTTTTTAATTAAATGTATATCCATTCACTTTTGAGTGAAGTATTATTTAAAAAAATCTTTATAACAAATACATTAGGATTTTTAAAATTTTTAAGTCGGAGAAAATACGAGTTTTTTATCTCCAAGATGTGTAGACCCCCAATTATATTTAGAACTAAGCTTTTTTTATATACTAGAACATCCGCCACTCTTCTAATAACAACATAGTCTAAAGCGGAAACATTTTTTAACTCACAGCACACTGCAGAGGGAAAAAGACACACCATAACTTTTTTAAGGAAAGATTTTACTACTAAAAAAACTAAAATTAAAATTGTGTTTGGAAGTCCAAACGCTAGAATTATTATAATAAGTGTGTTATTTAAAAAAATGTTGATCCTGGATATTAAAAATATTTATTTTTTATTCTTCAAACATTTTCCTCGATTCTTTTTAATCTTTTCTTGAACTTCCACGGCACACCCGCTGACCCTTAGTGGCACACCTGTCGACCCTTGGTGGCACACCTGCTGACCCTTAGTGGCACAACTGTCGACCCTTAGTGGCACACCTGCTGACCCTTAGTGTCACACCTGCCGAGCCTTAGTGTCACACCCGCTAACCCTTAGTGTCACACCTGTCGACCCTTGGTGGCACACCTGCTGACCCTTAGTGGCACACCTGTCGACCCTTAGTGTCACACCTGTCGACCCTTGGTGGCACACCTGCTGACCCTTAGTGGCACACCTGTCGACCCTTAGTGGTACACCTGCTGACCCTTAGTGTCACACCTGCCGACCCTTAGTGGCACACCTGCTGACCCTTGGTGGCACACCCGCTGACCCTTAGTGTCACACCTGCTGACTCTTAGTGTCACACCGGTTGACAAACGCTTCTAAGGGCTAAGGATGTGTGAAATAGTCTTAGAAAATCTTAGAGGGTAAAACACTTCCAGTACATCCAAATGGGAGTCGAACATAGACCACCTCCGTCACAGATGATCCAGTCTGTTGCGAGCCTACTTCCTTAGACCGTGTGACCCGCAGTGTTGTTATATAATTGTCGTATCGCTCGTGTTTGTGCCGTTTTAACGGAATGTTAGTGTAAGACGTAGTTTATTTATCTGTTTTTTTGCTGTTGCGTAGCGTCGAGCAAGGTCGCAATCACCAAGCATCCAAACCCGCGCACTGTGTAACAGAGATCTCTCCAACAGCTTCTTGTGGTCCAGCCATGGAGGATAGGCTACTGGAGACGAACCACTCAACCACGCTGGGGGGTCAAACCTGAGTTTTACCCTCCTCGGGTGGTTGCATGGTCTCAGGTGTCACTCGTCCGGGAGATCGGGTTTACCGAAGCTGGTATTCGCTTAATGGTTTACCACGATCCGCGCAATTGCGGGTATATTTCATCAATACCTTTCTCTACCTACTCCCTAAATGATAGATCTAATGCAGGTAGCCTGACGGTTGAGAGATGTCAGGAAAAATAAAACTACATCAATCGGAAAATTCTAACTATTTTTTTCAAGGACGTTTACACTAGAAATATTATAAAATGAGTTACAATAAAGCAATAACAGATATTACAGTTCCCTTATCACACTCTCGTATCGACTACAGCGCTAGGTGGTTGAATGTGACAGTAACGTTGGGTCTGCTGTGGGTCAGACATGTTAATATTTCACTATTGTAATCAGTTCCTCTACGAATACGTGTCTTGGGATTCTATCGTCTGAAATATTTATAGACAAATTTTCCTTTTTTCAATTGCCATTATCTGTTTGTATTTTATTTTCAGTTGATCTCATATATTACTTGATTACCTCCCCTCCTTCAGCCCAGCCCCTAACCAACTTAGTATGTCGCAAGACGCCACTGTGAGAAATGTTGATCACTCTAGTGATAATATGTGGAGTGGGGCTCCTTCACCTAATTTCATAGCTGAGGGAACTCTGTAGGTCTTATGGAGCAAAGATTTATCCTCGCTCTCTCTCTCTGTTAGAGGTTGCCAAACCTTTTAGCTTTCGGTTGATGGGAAGTGAGGGGGGGAGGGGTTTACTTGGAAATCCTTCATTATAAACAATGTGGCATGGGGAGGTTGTGGGGTTTAATTGACAGGCAAAAACATTTCCTCTCGGCGTACAGCCTCTTCTAGAAACATTAACTATTTCCACAATCGGTTTTTTTTTTTCAAGATGGAAATTTATTAACTTTTTCTATTCCTCACGAAATTATGCTTAAAAATATTTTATGTATAAAGCTTTTTTCCTCATAATTAATATACAAACAATATGCATTGCCGCTTGATTTACTGAACAAGTTCCGTCTTAACGAAAATAGGTGTAGACTCATAACGCCATTGTCCTTTCTTTACTACTTAATATTTTCCTCTTGGAATGTAATTGTTTGTAACAAAGCCGGAGAGTCCATAATTTGTATTATATTTTAACTGTTAACAATACACTGTTATTCAAATAAATATATTAATATGCACATAAAACTATAATTCCACAACCTTATAGCAAAAAATACAAAACTGCACAACCAACACATACACAAAATCTTAACGTGATCCATAACAAATATTTTTTCTACGCAGATTACTAATAAAATATGAGTGTTTATTTAGTCAATGCTTTTGAGCTAGTTATTAGGAACACGAGACTCAGACTACTGAAACTTTACGACTGGGCTGAAGGAAGAAGAACCAATTACTGGCAACACCGACCGCCCAGCATTGCCAAATTTGATATACATTCGAAGGAAGACTGATCCCGGAAAACAAAAGAATGACAACGCTGTTGCCCAATAGTAAGCCTGCAGTTCCCTCAGCAATGAGGTCGGGTGTATAATATATCCTCCAAGAGGTCGGGTGTATGATATATCCTCCAAGAGGTCCGGTGTAAAGAGCAGCGAGGGAGCTGTGTGGTATTTCCGGTGAATGACTGGACCGACATTTTTCATCTCCTCTCCTCTCCTCTTCCGGTAAGTCCCATCAAGCACCTCACGAGCACTTTGTGCCACTCTCAGAAACAAGGAGGGGTGGAGGGGGGAGGGTCCGCCCGCTGATTCCATACAATACAAATAAAACAACTCAAGGCCACAGAATACTGCGGCATGAGACTTCCTCACTCCCTCTACAGTAGCCCCATGGCTTCTTTGTTGCTGACTGACAGCTTTGAAAAGCTAACAGACCAAATTATGTATCCCTACGCCGAACCATATGATCTGCAAAAACATGTGTTTAGCAGCTGTCAGTCAGCACCAAAGAAGTCACGGGGCTACTGTATATACCTAAATGTTGACTGTCAGAAGTCAGCTGTGAGCTGTCAGTCAGCACCAAAGAAGCCACGGGGCTACTGTATATACCTAAATGTTGACTGTCAGAAGTCAGCTGTGAGCTGTCAGTCAGCACCAACGGAGCCATGGGGCTACTGTACCTCCTCTTTACAACCCTCGAGTGGCCACCGTCTGTTGTGCGCAGATAGTGCCACCTTCTGTGGATATAGGGCGTCATGTGGCCAGCACAATGAATCCTCTGACAATTAGTCTCAGTTTTCTAGACCGGAGTTGCTATTTATTTATTCAAGTAGCTCCTCATATGACCTTATGAGACTGAGTTGACCTCATTCACAGAAGATCTGGAAGCGCTAGAGATCGAACCCGAGACTTTCCTTTCTAAAGTCTGGAATTCTAACCACTAGGCCACAACTGCGGTCCCTCCTTTTACAGTAGGCTTTTTTTAAATCATTGAATTCGACACAAGTCTGACGGGTTCGATTCCTGGCGTGGCATGACATTATACTATCGGTCAAATTTTTGTTTCCGCTACCACAGTGATAAATTAATGGCCTGGGGGCTGGGTGATGTGTCTGTTCTAGATTTAAGTGGGGTCTATTTTATAAGTCGGGTGCTGATATAATCAGTCGGTTTAGAAAGTGCACGTTAAATACCTCAAATAAAATAACCATTCAATACAAAGGTTGGTAACGTATTTGGCCATTAATTAGGTTTGAGGAGAGATTAGAGGAAGTGTACTTATATTCGTGTGGAGGGAGAGTGGAAAAACCATTCAGTAAAACCACCCTCACTACACGTGATCGGGATTCGAACCTCGTTCTCCCCGTCATTGGCAATCCAGTTTATTGCAAGAGTAACGCTCTACATCCCGCGACCAGCGATGCGGGTTTATAAACACTTTTAATTACTCGTGAAATGAAATATCCCCGTCACTTCGCTGTGTTGATATTATTTTTATATTTACCGAGAAATAAACTGTTTGTTTGTGTTGACTTGAAATATACATTCGTTCTAAATGTTTACCAAACTTTTATTAAACACACTTACTGTGGAATTGATGTTATAACCTTGATTTAAATCATATTCTTGGTAAAAAAAAAAACTTTTTTGATAACTAATATAATGTTTTTGTAGTCGTTCTCAAATAAGCTACAGAATTTTTTTAAATAAATCTTTTTTATTAAATTTATTGTCGGTGACCTGGAGGTCTAGGGGGTAAGGTGTCGGACTCCTGTACTGGGGGTCCGGGGTTCAATCCTCGGTCCCGGCACAGATTTATCTGATTACCAAACCCTTCCTTCACCTCTGACAAGACATCTTGTGAATGTGGGGAATGCCAGGCCTCCACCGTGGTTCGGATCCCACGTTAAACTGTAGGTCCTCCATTTCATCTCACAATCACCCTACCATTACACATTAGCGTAAGTGCGTATAACCCGAACGGGTAGTAAGACGCGGTGCTAATAATAATAATAATNACAATCACCCTACCATTACACATTAGCGTAAGTGCGTACAACCCGAACAGGTAGTAAGACGTGGTGCTAATAATAATAATAATAATAATAATAATAATAATAATAATAAAATTTATTGCATCTGCTTTTTGTTTGTACAAATACTTAGTTATATAGACCAAGAAAGAAAGTTACTATTGTTTTACTCTTTTTCCACGAGACTGAACTGATTTTTAAGAAGGAACTTAATACGTACTAAATTATGACATCCTTCCCTCTTCTCCTTAAGCCTCGTTTATTTTCCACACACAACAGGTTGGCTTATTTGAGAGTTTCTGCGCATGCGCTGTAGAGTAGAGTCGCTGTATTCAGATTAGTTCAACATTCGTGGTTTACAGAGTTTTCTGGTCATGGAGTGGAACGAAACGAATACAACTAATTGATATTATTTAAATTTAAAAAAAAATGACACCCGAACACGGGAATCAAACCTGGGACATTTGGCTAGTAGACAATGCTGGATAGCTCACTGGCTAGAACATTGGCCAAAGGTCCTGGGTTTGATTCGCGTGTCCAGGTGTCATTTTTAGATATATGAGAATATGTTATTTATACTTCATTCACGTCAAGAATTACTCTCTGAAAGGTCTTTTATAATAATAATAATAATTAATTAGCACAGCGTCTTACTACCCGTTCTGGTTATACGCTTTAAGTACTAAATACGATAATGGATTAGGAATTGAGAAGGTTGAATTAGAGGAAGTGAACCCGCATTTGCGTAGAGGGAGAGTGGAAAACCATTTAGGAAAAACCACCCCCAGATTCACCCGACCGAGATTCGAACCTCGATCTCCCCGTCCTCGGCAGTCGGGCTTCAACACGACAAGCGCGTTAGCCAACTACGACACCGAGGCGGGTGTCTTTTATAACAGCTTGACTATTCAATCCACAACTAAATGAGTTCTATCAAACTTATTCCGTTGTTTGGAACATTACCTCGGCTGATCACAAGAATTCAAATAATCAAGAAGATGCACTTACTCAATATTATTATTATTATTATTATTATTATTATTATTAGCGCCGCGTCTTACTACCCGTTCGGGTTATACGCACTTACGCTAATGTGATAATGGTAGGGTGATTGTGAGATGAAATGAAGGACCTACAGTTTAACGTGGAATCCGAACCACGGTGGTGGCCTGGCATTCCCCACTTACTCAATAGCTAAGGTTGTTGAACCCAGGACAGTTTTTTTCCCCTCAAGAGTGTACTTCCTTCCAACACAATAAATGGCAAGTAATACGTCGCTTTCCTTGGCCAGAAATGTGTAGACTGATCAAACGCTAGAGAAGGGTCCTCCCTGCAAGTAGGCATAAATAAACCCGGATCACTTTTCGCCTATGTTGGCTGCAACTTGTTACATAAAAAACAAGTCTTAAGGACGATGCTGAGCGCTAGTAGAGCACGAGGCCTGTCGTGAAAACGGCTGTCTCGATCGTCTATGCGCGCGGCGCCATGTTGTGGAAATATCCTCGGAGTACGGGCAGAGTATAGCCTGAGCCAGCCCGGGACCAGGCTCTGGCGAGACTCAAGATATTGCGTCATAGATGATATTGCGTCATAGATCGTACTAGCACGAGACTCGTACTCTGCCTGTACTCTGGCCGTGCTCGGCATCGTCCTTGCATACGGGCCTAAGGGTCATTCAATGACCTTGAATTACGCGTCCTTGGAAGAACAAGTATTCGACAATAAGTCAGTTCCCAGCAGTTAAACAATTTTGTACTCACTTTGTTTATGCACCATTTTTCTTACGAATTAACATATCTGATAGCTAGGTAAAGTTACAAGGATTGCTTTAAGGTATGTATACGTTAAGCCATGTGATCTGCGGATATCACTTTTTTGATATATGGTTGTAATCTAGTAATATAATAAAATATTATCAATGCCGACCTTAAAAATGATGTTTGTATTTTTTTTAAAGGGTCCGGGGTTCAATCCTCGGTCCCGGCACATATTTATCTGATTACCAAACCCTTCCTTCACCTCTGACAAGACATCTTGTGAATGTGGGGAATGCCAGGCCCCCACCGTGGTTCGGATTCCACGTTAAACTGTAGGTCCTCCATTTCATCTCACAATCACCCTACCATTACACATTAGCGTAAGTGCGTACAACCCGAATGGGTAGTAAGACGCTGTGCGAATAATAATAATAATAAAAATAATATAATAATAATAATAAAATGTTTTTAAAAGGGGCTTCAAATATCCCTTCGTAAGAAAATCAAGGTGTAGTGCTTAGTATGAGTGCCTGAGCATATGTGACGTATGTGGGAAGACCAGACAACCTCCCACGTGAACCTGGAACGGAGAAGTATCATATTATTTTTCTATTGAATCGTGTGTTTTTCTTGTTTGTTTTATTCCCACGAGGCTGAACGGACTAGAATATGTTCAAGCCAGAAAAAACAATCGTTACTGCCCAGTGCGCAGACTCTCTCGCACTTCCGTGTCTCCATGCGGGGAAAAACTATTTACAAGAAATAAAAAGGGAAAAGAATCCTTAAACACTTATGGTAAGCAATAGATTTGATAAAAAAAAATACAAACAAAACTAGAAAATTGATTTTATCTTTTCTCTACGCACTGTAATACTGTTTTGAACACCTATAATGTATTTAAAAAGTAATGAATGAAAGGTATTTTTTCTTCAATAAACTGTATGTAAAATATCCTTTTAATACTTCATCCATGGAGAATCACGCGCTTTTAGAACTGATGTCAAAGAATTGCACCATTAAAACTTTTTTTTTCTTTCGAAGATCAACTTCGTAGTATTTAGCAAATTCTTGTGACTCGCTGGCTCCCTCTACCCAATAGGAAGCCAGCCTTTATAACACGTGTCGCCAGGAGTCTTTTCTATTAGTTGGTTTTGACACTGGTGACAAGGGGTCCAAGAGGCAAGGGGTAGGTCATATATAAGCCGTTGTACGTATGAATCTATAGCAGTAACACAAATCTACAGAGAATATAACATTACGCAGAACACGGAACATATAATATTGTAGAAAAACAACCCGTAAATCATACCATTTAATATCATGTATTCAGTTATATAAAACGTGTGCAACATCAAAAGTCTTTCTAATTTCATAATTATAAATATCAAGTATGTTCAGATCACATAATCGTATAATAAGTGCGCAGCAAATAAAACACGCGTCGCCATCTCAATAAAACCCTGATATAATTAGAATTAATGTTCAAACAACAGGGCAATATCTCATTATAAATCCGTATCATCTTAATCGGCGCCGTATCGTGGGTAAAATATAAATATATAAAACCATATCATCATAATCGGCGTGGCATATATGTATTAAAAAATTCCATATCACCATAGCACTTTAGTAAATTACCCTTAATTTTAGGGTTGTATGGATAGTCCCAATAAAATCTTTCGGGAAACCTTATGAAAACCCTAAATATACCCTGATTTGGATTGGAAGAACCCTAAAAAAAATATTTAAACATATCTTTGCGGCCAACGTTGATAACATTTTACTGTATTATTTGTGTTTTTCTATTGCTATTGATCATATCTATCTAAAAGGGCAGCTGAAGATAACATGACTTGATGTATGGACATATTAAAATTGTTCAAGTAACTTTAGTAACTAGCTCATACTGTTTTTCCTACCAAACCCTTACTATACAAAGTTTTTAGCCCAATCAGTCACATGGTTTCAACTTCAGACCGAGATGCATATGGACAGACAGACAGACGGACAGACATACGGCATCGGGAAAACCACTTGTTCGAGCCCATCAAACGTCCACATTCATAAGACTATAGAACTCCCTTTTTTTTATAACTTTCTCTGAGGATTTCCGTTAAAAGTAAAAAATTTGGAATTGAAGTCTAAGTATATTTTATTTTTTTCCAAAATTAAGTCTAAAGTTTTTGAAGTCCTGCATAGCACCCAAATTCACAGCCAAAACTCCACTAAATATCTTACTACCCGTCCATCACCCCGTTGTCACATAGCCGGTTCATCTACCGAGACAAAAACAAAAGCGGATCGGGGCCGCGCATTCGTGAATCGACCGCGGAGTATCGTCCTGGGCATACACTATTAAATGTTTAATTTCCCACGAGAGGAGGGAACGTATTTCAAGGAAGATTTGTAACCCCCCTCCCCCTCTTTGTGTGGGACAAGAGGGTGATGGTTTAGGGGGGCGGGGGGATTACAATTATTTAAATTAAATTCACCATGTTGATATCCCAAGCGTTTTACTTTGGACTTGCTTTGTTCATGAACTAAACGTGACTCTAATGATAAGATTGTGTATGTGTATTAAACACAAGTCTGTCTCACAGCATTTGTTTATGTATAAATACCTCGTTATTCTTATTAAACGAATACATTGAGCGGTATTGCTATAATGAAACGTCTTCATTGTATTTGAAATAATTGCGAATAAATTGCTATAATGAAACGTCTTCATTGTATTTGAAATAAATTGCAAATAAATTGCTATAATGAAACGTCTTCATTGTATTTGAAATAATTGCGAATAAATTGCTATAATGAAACGTCTTCATTGTATTTGAAATAATTGCAAATAATATAATTTAATAATATAATTTTATTTTATTTTATATAATATAATTTTATTATTTAAATAATTTTAAATATTAGTTTTTCTAAAAGGAAGGTAATTTAACGTATTAAAAACCGGTAAACTGGAGGGAAAACATGTAATGGTATCATTGAGGTGTGAATTTTGGAGAATCGGGAAAAGTAAATGTTTTTACAGAAAAATATATTTTTTTTGTCAAAATAAAAAAAAAACACTCTAGAAACATAGAGTTTAATTTTCTTCACGTGGTGATATCAACATTCGTTAAATATCTGTCATGAGCATAGCAGCATTAGATGAGAAACTTTTTATATGGGGATAAAAAGTTGTCATTAAATTCCAGGACACCCTTGACAGGTATTCAGCGACTTTTGATATCAACATGTGAAGAAAATTAAACTGCGTGTTTCTTATTAACCATTATCTGATTTAATTTGACCAAACGAATGTTTTTTTCTATAAAAAGTGCTAAAGCACTGGACTTTCTTGCGTTCCCTTTCTCTCCATCTTGAACGCTTCCGGCTTTCCTAATATATCTTCCGCCTACTACTTTTTTGAGGCCGGTTGAGTGGAGTTTATTTTATATAGGACTAAAACATGTTTCGTCCATGCTTAGATCTCTTTGAGTAGATTTTTTCCCGATCAGAACTTTCAAAACTGTAACTAGGGGCTCCAAGCAATTAAAATAGTATAGTCTAGAATATTAAGAATAATAACATGAGATGTTTGTCCCCACCTATTAGTACCCCTTCATGTTATACATATCATTCGCAGGTATTAAGTACGTTGATCAAATAGAACCGAGGAAAGTATAATTTTACCAGAAATGTACCTGCATTTGCGTGAAGAGGAAGTGAGGAAACCATTTAGAGGTAAACCCCTTCAATACACCCGACCGGGATTTTAACACCCACTATTCCAATCGTCGGCAATCCAGTCTACTGTCAGAGTGAATCCCACATGAATACAGGTCATCGGGGAAAACCCGCTCAAAATGACCTCAAGTTTGGTTATAGGGTCAAAGGTCATAGTGATCTCAGGCATCGGGATTCCTACCTTCACATTGCAACGTCACACAGTCCCTTGTCTGTCTCCTTGTCACATAGCTCGTTCATCTCCCGGAACAGACAGCAGCGAGTCGAGCAACGTCA
>CABEEJ010008515.1:0-16989 GCA_901482245.1 Timema douglasi
ATTCCTAATCCATTAGAGTAATTAGTACTTAAAGCGTATAGCCCGAACGGGTAGTAAGACGCGGTGCTAAATATTATTATTATTTTAAGACTTTTTTCTTCTTTAACTTCCAAAGGGGTTAAAAGTTGAGTTAAGTTTAGTAAAAACATGTTTAATAAAGCTCATTATATTATTTCATGTTTTAAACTCCTCTGTTGCATTGTGGTCCGTAAAGCACCAGTTTTATGATGAGAAGTAACAAGACTATCATGTGGTCGGTAGCCCAACTATGTCAGGTCACTTGGACATATTTATATTAAGTTGAGCAAATATAAGTTTGATTAGGTAGGCTAGTATACATAAGAGTCCAAGTACAATCATTTGAACAAGAAACAAAGTTGATAATAGGCTAGTCACCCGCTTTGGTGGCCACAGGGTTTTAATGTGCTACTCTCGCAGTATAATAGAATGCCGATGACGGGAAGATCAAGGTTCAAATCTCAATCCAGTGTACTGAGGGCGGTTTTCCAATGGTTTCCCACTCTATGCAAATGCAGGTAAACCTTCCTTATCCCTATAACCATTAATGTAGTTAATACATAAGTATATAACCCAAATGGGTAGTAAGACGCGGTGCTAAAAAAGATGTTGGTGATACAGCAGGTCGAGGTCTATATTAATGACAAGACATTACTCATAGTAATGACACTAGGCCAACAAATTATTAGGTCTAAAATTCAACCACACACTCTTTAACATAACTATATAAAATAGTCTTCACACCCCGCCCAAGGTGTCCACCTCAAATGCGTTTGTTGTGGTAAATGAAGCCTACTAAATTAAATATTGTTCTTTTCAAATTATTTAGATGTGACGTTACCATATGTGCCAAACCAAGTGCAACTAGATATTTAGAATATGTCAAGTGTTTTGGTATTTGAGATAAGTGCTAACAAGATTTATAACCATAAATATTGTCCTAAATAAATACTTATGTGCGGGTAGAACAAGTTATGGCTGTAAGTTGGCAGTTGTTCTAAAAGGGCTGAATTGGTGCACATAGGCCTATTCAAAAGGTCAGGGGTAACAACAATAACTATTTACAAATCAAATATAATAATTGCACGAGTCTAAAAAACCAGGTCATAGTACTGTAATGACATCAGTATTTTTGTTGATGGTGAAACTGTTATTTCCATACAAATTCATCGTGACAGCTTTAATGTAACAAGTGAAACTAAACATGTTTAATCAAAAGTACAGCGGCCAGAATGTATGTTTAATAGAGGGGAAGGAGTAATGTGATGACAATATACCGGTAGCTTTAGCCGCCAAAATGTAAATTAAAGACAACCAACTTATTGAAACATCCTCTAACCCAACGTTCATAAAAGTCATCATGCATAATGTTTCGGATAGCAACAAAAATTAAAACCACTTACCGCTCCACTTTCCGCAGCTGGAGAGTTCTCAACTATGTCGTATATGATGGGCGGTAATCCAGCTGTACCTAATAAAGAAAATCCTAAACCACAGGAGTCACTCCTCCTCAAAACCACTAATAACTCTTCGGCCATGTTGAACTGACAAGCGTCGTTGACTTTGTAATGCATAGATATATTTCAAAGCGTACGTCTGTAAACATTAGCTTTTTGTACTGTTTATCTGTGGAAGGTGGAAGGTAGCAGCACTATTCTACTTACTGTTTATATTCAATTTCTGCTAGATAGCATAGTCTGATTACAGGCTAGACAGAAGTATTTAAATTTAAAATAAAAATTACTTCAACTCAAACACATTTTTTTAAATTACGATATTTTCAAATTTTAAATAATAAATATGTGTTTTATATAAATTAAAATAACTAAATTATAATATTATTTTTAATATCGTACTAATTTTATGAATATGATATATTATTACTAATAAACTTATATAGGATAAAACAATATATGTTTTAGTGTTGGTTAACTTGAAATTATGCAAACAATTGTTATCACCTGGTGATTGAAAGAACCGGAAAAAACTCGATTTCGTTGAAATTGTTAAAACTATTTTATTTGATTGTTATTTTATCAAAGCAATTAATTATAATTCGCATCAAGGAGGATAAAAAAATAAGGATTTCGTTGGAAACTTTTTGATTTTTATTACCAAAGTGTAGCGTGTGTTACTATCTCAACTCAACATGCAGCCTCTTTCGCACGTTGTGAAAGTTTCTATGCCAAACTATTTATCTAGTCTTCCTATTCCGGACTCAATTGGAGGATGGTTCAGATTGGGATGTAATAAAAACAATTGTTTTATATAGTGTGGTTTAAAAAAAGAATACATACATATTTAATGTGACTTTACTTTAGATGATTATCTTTCCCATCATTTATGTAATAACTTTTTATCATAGCAATTATGTAATTGTTCTAGTTCGAGATTGGCTTGCTCTCGTACCATTTGGAGCTGCGGTTGGAGGTTTGGGCTACATGTCCTATAGAGCTTTTTGTCCCAAGGCGCATGAAAAGGTAGTTGACACCTTTTCAGACATAAGATTTAATTCTTTAAAGTAAAAGTAAATCACTTTTAAATATAGGCCCAAGTATTTTTTTAAAATTTTATTATCTTATCAATGACCAGCTCTGTGGTCTAATGGTCACAATTCCTGGCTACAGATCCAGGGGTCCTGGGATATATTCCTGGTTTCAGATTTTCTGTGAGGCAGTCGGTCTAAAATGGGGTCCCCTCAGCCTTGTGAGGATTATTGAGGAGCTACTTGAATAAAGAAGTACCTAGCGGCTTGGTTTGGAAAGTTGAACGGCCGGAGTGTTTATTGAGCTGACCACATGACACCCTCTAGCTGCAAAGATTGGCACATCTTTGCCAATATTTGATGGACTCTCGGTCGATATAACTTGCTTATGAGCTGACGCTATGGAGTTGCGCATCACAAAAACCAACTAATTAAATAGTGCAGACCTATCATCATAATCCAAAATTTGTATGTGGTATTAACCTAAAAAAATAGCTTATGCCTTACTTAGTCTTAGCAAAATCATTTAAAATAGTGTTTAATTGAAACCCCCAGTGTTGCTGGTGCTTTGAAAACAAATGAACGTCAAACCCTCCAAATTTTTTAAAGTCATTTTCCTATTAATCTTTTTTTTTTACCGAGTTTACCCAGATGTTTGATCTCATACTACTAGCACTAGTAATATTAAAACACATAACTTATGTACATGGTTGGTCTTGTTTTCTTTTTAAAAATATGTTCTACACACTGTAATACTGTGACAGACTTTATATTAAAAGTAATTTGATTGATTTCAGGGGTTCTGTTTCTGTAATTTGTTCTTTGCTTTGCTGCTTTATATCCGTTTCTTCTCTTGACCAAAGAACAGTGGGAAAATGAGGTTTAATCAGATCCAAGAATTATTGTTTTAACACAACATTGACTCGTGTTTACAAACTTACACATTGCGTGTGAGACATTCTGCTGTCTGGCAAGCCGTATTCTCTCCCCCTCACAACAAGGGAGATGTCGGACACAAACTTTTGTTACAGCAACTGTAGGCCTAATTCTCTGACAAGCCAGCATACCTGACTTGGATTTTGCTCATTGTCATACCTTAATGAAAGTAACTATAGGCCTACAGGCTTTATAAGTTAGTGGCACATTGTTCAGAAGTATTTTTCCTAAGAAAGACATGAAGATAGAAAAAAAACCACACAAATATTAAATTTTATGCAATATCTTTGAGAATAATATGTATAATTCAATAAAACATGCAAAATTTAAACTTAAGCTACAGTCCCAAACAACGTAATTTGCCGACATCTCGCTTTTCACGTTTCTAACTGGTGGGATTAAAATATGTAATTACATAAAAATCTGGCTCTCATCATGATACGTAGACAATAGGATACCGCTGTACATTACAAATAATACTTTATTATTATTATTATTATTATTATTTCTCTAATCACCTCATTGTGTCGATTATAGGTATTGATAATATCCATAAAAAATGACAGATGCAGATCACATGACTTTACATATCGATACATTAAAGTAGAACTAATAACTTTTTAGCTATCTGAAAAGTTCCTTCCTATGAAAATTGGACTGTACCGTGACTGATTACTTCAACTTTAATTTTGTATGCATAATTTTAGCACTGTATTGCTCTTTATTACTTGGAGCTCATCATGGTATTTGTTAATAGAGGCACATATTTTCCTAGCAACTTATTATTTTGAAATGTGTGTTATTGACTCGTCTTACCTCACAAAAAGGCCCTACTAGACTATCTACATACTTACTGAACATGCCTTTCAAGGCCATGGTCTAACAAATGTATCCTTTTCAGACCTTCAATTTCAAAAGGACACAAATATCGGCCATCTTGTAAAGTGCAAATTTTATTTGGTAGCTATACAAAGCGTGACAGAGAAAGAAAAGTTTAAGTTCATGACATCAAGTCAAGATTTACGTTAATTTGTTTACAAGGCTCTTATTAATAATACTTTATAACACTCAGTAGTACATTATCCTAATCCTTGCTCGGTCATTACTTCATTGGTTTACTGAACAAAGGGTTCCGAGTTTGATTCCTGACAGGGCTGGAAAATGTGTTGAAATGAGGGTTTACTCGTTCTGAGTGATGAATTAATGGCGGGGGTATGGGTTGCCGTCTTTACTAGGCTTAAGGCATTTAGTCAGAGGATGTTAGAAGCCTGAATAATGTTAGGATTACCCCTCGTGGTGCACTTTCACAGTTCCAGAAACATTGAGTGAGAGTGTAGACAAGTGGTTCCCAATTTTTTTGGGCTCACAGCCCCCTTGACTCTATAAATTCATACCCAGTGCCACCAGTTTTCCAATGTCTGGCTTAAAGTCACTTGGCAGAAATCTTAAGTAATCTGGAGTCAATTTCTTTGCTTGGAGAGACCATAATATAACCATGTTTTACCAAATATGTTTGAAATTCAACCACTCTCCAAATTGCAGGATAGGGAGTTCTTAAACTTTGGCTTAAGCTCAATTTTATTTTGTAACTCAATTAGATTTTCTTCCACGATTTCGATTTCCTCACTATCTGAAAATGAATTTTTTACCCAATCAGGAATTTCCATTAAAAAAAAATAATCCTTAAATCGCTCAGACATATTAAAAGCATCTGACACATTTGTCTTTTGATAGTCATTGACCGTTCAGTATAAAGTCTTCATTATTCTCAACACAGAATTTCTGAAACAGTCGATCATTGAGAGCTTTATTCACTGCAGTAATGACTGTAATGACTTGTGGAGACGATCACTGAATTTTCCGCAAGCAGATGTTGGCGATGAATGACACAGCGAATGGTAAATGTATTTGGTACTGCTTATTTCAAGTAAGCAACACACCCACCCATGGATGGTATATATTGACCAATCATCGATGGTGCTCAATCATCTGGACAAGCAAGTATATTAAGAAGTGGAGTCTCCTTTTCTATAAACTTTTCTTCAACTCTATATAAAAACTCCTCAAAAACACAAAATATTTACTTTCTTTTAGTATTGGTCTCTAATTGACTTGGAAATAACATCTCTTGAGCCAAAATTTTGTCTTTTATAAAGAGCACATATACAAGAAGCAAAGATTCATTACCTGCAAAGTTGACTCCTCCACACATAATGCAAATTCTTTGTTCCTCAGTGTGCTGCAGTGTATCTCCCACAGTCCCAGTTATTTCCTCTCTGCGTAATTGCACTGGATTGTCCGAGAGGAATCGTCTTAATTATATTCTCTACTGATATTAACTCAAAGCCTCATTAACTACTGGTAGAATGAGTTATTCAACAATAGTATGTGGCTTTCCAGACCTAGCAATCGATAATGAAATGTTGTATAATGCACACAAACCGTACAAGTGTTTTGCTTTGAAGCATTGCGAATCATGCTTAACAGCATTGGAATTTTTTTTTTTAATTTTTCACAAAGTGATTGAATAAGAGTTAAGTTTTTATCTGTCATATCAGGATGTGGCTTCTTCAAATGTTTAACCAGTATGGAAGGCTTTATGGGCTCATTAGAAAATACCTTTTCACATAATAGTTGGTGCTGGTATAAACCCATGCTTCTGCCATTTCTGTTTTAAAACCAAGAATATAATCAAGAGTTATTGGAATAATGTCAAAATAAGTATATAATATGCATAGCTAACCTCACAAAAACTTTAACAAATAAAGGTGGCGATATCGCATCCGGTTTTTATTTAATCTCCTTTTAAGGTTTTTAATTGCATTAAATGTTAATACTGACACATCAACATAAGAACATGAGCTTACCTATTAGATATTAGGTCTCAAATAATTTTTTTAAAAGAGTTACTGAGCCATTTTAAATCTTAATATTCTTATATAACCCAGCACTATTAATACTGAGTGGCTCTGACACAAATTACACGGTCCTATATAGTTGCAAATACCACTTAATATATTTTGCTTAGGACTTACCAGCAAAAACTTGAAAAAAAGACAAAGGGACAAAAACACATGTGGGAATGACATTTTCTCTAAATGCAGTATACTGATTTGACTAGAGCTCTGGTGGCGTGTTTGCTAATTATTTCAATGGTTTCCAACATTTAAAAACAATGCATAGACAGAAACTTAAAGTGGGGAAAGTATTTTGCTAGTCAACTGTAAATAAGTAAACAATGCACTCAGAGGGGCCCGTCTTGAGTACCTCTTCTTGACTTTTAGCACCCCTCACCCTCAAGGTAATCCCATCGACCCCACCTCGGGAACCGCCGGTGTTGACTATGTTTCTGTCAGGACTTGTAGTCTTGATTTAGGTTTTTAGTTAATATATTTCAAACTTGGGTTACTAACAAATTAACCTAAGGGCTAAATATTAGGGCAGGCAGAGAGAAAGTGCACCTGCATTAGTATGAAACGAGCATGGGAAAGTCTCATGTGAAAAACTATTCCCCAAACTTTGGCTCAGATTCAAACCCCAACCTCGCCGTGAATGTTCATTTCAAGTCGGCGACATGACTACCAGTGTGAGTAAGCCACCAGCCCTCTAAAGTTTGTAGCCCGGGTGGGATCTTTCCCGGAGGATCCAAAATAATATGGCCGACACGTAACATAATAAACTTACACCTGGTATTATAACCATTGCATTTCATTGTTTGTATTTTTCAGTATCCATTCAACAAAAAGATCAAAGGAGACAGTAAAAAGGTGGTAGACTTCATTGACATAGAAGATATAACAGAGAAAGCATCTCTATGTCGATGCTGGAAGAGTGAGAAGGTATTGACTGAACATAGTTTTATAGAACTTACCTTTAAAGGCTGTGTCACAATGTGCACTCTACTTGAGTACAGGGGTACAGAATATGTTCAAAGATTCCATATCTCCCCAGAACATAACATTAAAAAAAATTACCCTTAAACCATAGCGCTCAAAATAAAACATTGAATTTTTAATAAAGGCTAAAGGGAATACGGATTATTACCTACTACATAGTTTGTAAAATTCAAATTCAAACATATTTTTAATGATAGTTATTTGTATAGTACCTACCTTATAACAAATTTAGTTTTCTCCCATCTCCTTGTGTGCATTACATTTTGTTATTAAGTGTTCATTGATGCCAGAAGGCCTATTGGTAATAACATTTAATTTTACATCTTGAGAGTAAGAGGCAATGGAGTGTAATTCCAGGAGGCCTTGGTTTAATTGTTGATTTTCATAGACTTTTCATTTATTTCATAAACTCACCACTACTGCAGGGTCTATCACTATCAATCACCCTAGGGGAAATACTATCACCATTTATGATTATGAGTTTTTCCTGATCACATAATTTATGTTTTACAAAACTTGAAATACTCCCTTGATCCTTACTTCTAGGTTTTTCTTGGGGATGTTTATTAAATACGTGATATCCGAGTTTATCACGTCTTCCACGCCATTCATACTAAGCACAGTTGACATAATAAACATTTGTTTCACTAAACCATCTAAATTTTTATAGACATTTATTTATTGTACAATGTACAGACCTTAATAGGTCCACTAAAAACAACAATTTCATGGCTATACAATTGTTACAATACGCATGTCACGAGTTTAAATAAACTGTGCGCACATCGCTGTGTAATTAGGCCGCGTTATAACATGGGACTGTTTTCAAATTAAAACAAAACATCGCTCCCCCTTCCCTACCCTCCCCCGCCTGAGCTACCAAACACCCGGTAGGGTAGTTGACTCATGACTCATCACTCAATCACGCCATTAGTCAGGTTGTTTTATTAGATTTTTCCTTTGCCCCTGATCTCAACCTCTGACTTCTTACCTAGAACTGTGACCCATTATCTTAGCCCCTAGACACCGCAACCCTTAGTGCTTACACTGACACTGCCCCACTGCCTCACTATGACACTTACTGATAGTGTGGGTGTTGAGTGTCATCGGCCTTAGTTTTTCATACAAATGAAACTGCCATATCAGAACCAGAATGTACTAAAAAGTCAACAAAATTGTTGAAAAATCCCTGCCCCAAATTTCCCCAGGACTGCTTTAATTTTCCCCGTACTTCGTTTGCGAGTTTGAACATATTCTACACCCTTGCTTGAGTAGTGGCTAGTAAGTAGACTAGTGCAACATAAAAATAGCTGCTACTAGCGCTCGCCAGCGAGTGAGAGAGCAGTGGCTAGAGAAGTTGAACATGTCCGACGTTTGGCGCTACTTACTATCCAGTAGCCGACCTTGAGAGTTCCGTGACTCGCTCGCCGATAGTGAGTAGTGCTCTGGTCGCCCGGTGTGACAGAATCGCAGTGCAGTAAGGGATGGTATTTATCACCACGGGGCTGTATCGGCGTGTGCTGTGTTTGTTTTGTGTTGAAACCTAATCTAAACAACCACGTGATTATCTGTACTCGCCGCTAGAAGTAGCTGTAAAATGGAGTGGCCACAACCTAGTGACGGCTAGTGAAGCACAGTGTGACACAGCCTTTACAGAGCAAGTTAAAATAATGGAATGTTTGTGGATTTGGGACGTTTCACCGTGAACTTGAAAGAAATATTGAACAAAGCACGCCCCCCTTCCCCTGAAACATCGTGTTGCATATAAGGGTCTGCAAAGCTTTCATTATATCGATTCGACAAATCAAACCATTCTAGGAAAAAATCAATAAGGCCTTAGGCCATTATTAGTCCCAGATTGTACCTAAAATATCTTATTATATTTTTAATAACAATTTGTGTAAGGTTAAATTAATGCTTATTAATTATTACCACATTGACCAGAAAAAAGCAGCACTTTTTTCCCAACAACAGCCTTTATAAAAACCTTCATATATCCTATAACACCAAAAAATGTCTTAACTTTGAGGGCTGAAGACATATATTGTTGGAAATATTTTATGATCACCTCAACAGACTTGGACAAGGGGCACTATGGTTGCATAAACATATTGAATAACATATATTTAAACATACAAACTTATAGGAACTTGTGTCCAAAACTAATCTAATGTTTTTTTATAATGTGAACGCTTTTTATTTAACATACTAATTTTAGCAAATGTAACAGATATTTTTCAAAATTTGTGAATAATATTTGCTTTGATTGGAGATTCAATTCCAATTCTAAAATCTTCTTCGCAGTTGTCTGTCTAGTTGCGAAACAACCGCACATATTTCTCTCCAGCTCGAATCATCCTGTTCCAAATACCAGGTACAAAATATCACGCCAGCCAATAAACTAATGGCCCACAAAATTTATTGGTATGTTATTGATGGTAATGTTTGTGTTGTTACAGTGGCCGTATTGCGATGGGACCCATGGACATCACAACAGACTAACTGGTGACAATCTAGGTCCAGTGGTTGTCAGGCACAAGCAAAAACCTGAAGCCTAAATGAAGTCTTGTTACAGTATTTGCCTGAAATAGGCTAGACCCTCACCTTCCTATCCCTCACACACTTGCTTTCATTCCCCCTCTCCCAGTTTCCTCTCCCTCGCACACTTGCTTTCATTCCCCCTCTCCCAGTTTCCTATCCCTCACACACTTGCTTTCATTCCCCCTCTCCTTGTTTCCTCTCACTCGCACACTTGCTTTCATTCCCCCTCTCCCAGTTTCCTCTCACTCACACACTTACTTTCATTCCCCCTCTCCCAGTTTCCTCTCACTCGCACACTTGCTTTCATTCCCCCTCTCCCAGTTTCCTCTCACTCACACACTTGCTTTCATTCCCCCTCTCCCAGTTTCCTCTCACTCGCACACTTGTTTTCATTCCCCCTCTCCCAGTTTCCTTGTTGCTATTCTTGACCACTACAAAGTAATGTTCTCAAAGATATCCTACATTGATTAATTTTGCCTGAAAATGTTGGATACAAAATTTAAATATCTTAAGATTTGTTAAAACATTACATTAAATGTTGTTTATTTAGACATAGCAAAAATATCTACTCATTAGTAATTGTTATTATTGTATATAATATGTAATTATACACTAACAGATTGTAATCAGGTCATCTGAGAATGTTTGTTTCCTGTCATTAAGATGTGGTTTTATAGAGGTCGCTTTAGGTGAATAAAAAGTGGTCTGTTTTTGGGTTAATACTGTTCCAAGCCACAACAAGAAGTTGGGAAACGAGACATGAAATGTTTTATATAGAAATATAGCTCGAGAAATAATGTTATCAAAGGTTGGAAGGTTTCGTTGGAGCCCAAAAAACTATATTGTTGGTGGATTTATTCATGTTGAGCATTACTATTTTTGAAACTTATTAAAAGTTATTTAAATACAATATATTTTATTTGTTTATATTTGTTTGTAATCTTCTATTATTTCAATTGAATAAGGCTGTGGATTATGGGAACTTAATTTGTCCAAATGCTATTTTTTGAAGCGAATAAGCAGTATTATCACTTTTCATTCTGAAACATTTACTTTAACTTTGGAACAAGATGTTTATATCTTTCAGGCCTGTTAAGAATAATTTCGCTTTGTTAATTATATTATGGCAAATATATATATATAAATTGACATGTGATATTATTTTTGGTTTGTTTGAACAAAATAAAAATGGGACTGTTACTATTTTGGTTGTTTATATAACTTATTTAAATTTATATTTTTAAACAAAGGAAACATGGCGCCAACAGCTATTTTAAATAAAACATTGATAAACAGGGGACCAGGTCACTTTTTTTAATCAAGTCACTAAGTCATCTCTTTCCTGGGTTTTTTTACTATCATTATTTGAAATGCTAATTTCAATTATTTCTTTTATGCTTAGATTGATTGTAATTTCATTTTACTGTAAAGTCCCTACGAAGCACATTTTAGGGTATAAAATATGCTCCTGCCTGCTGATAACGCAGACTGTTGCAACATTCTCTTACAGGTAGGCAGATAAATGGCATGCCAGTCTTTAAAACCCTCCACATTTTTAAAATTTTGAATTACTTTAATTTTTTTCTAACATTATGAATGTGTTCTCTTTTATGTAGTTGTCTGCTTGGAGGAATATTGAAATATTGAGTGGTTTTCTTTGATTTTACAATGAGGAAGTCAAAATCTAAGGAGAAGTGGTCTTTAAAAACTGATTAAGAAGTTTGGTGACAATGAAGGATTTTGCTTATTTTGTGACACAAAGATTAGTGTAATAAAAGGAGTATAAGGTTTTTCTTAGCATGCCACCACTAGTTTCATAAGGAAAACACTCAAATTAAGCTACAATCTCGTCAACTTCATCTTACTGCTGCCGGTCCCGCAGAGGAAACACCTGCTTCCAGCACATCTAATACGGAGCCAGACTTGAATTACACTGTGTGGTACCAGCTTCATCTTACTGCATGCCAGTCCCGCAGAGGAAACACCTGCTTCCAGCACATCTAATACGGAGCCAGACTTGAATTCCTCTGTGTGGTACCAGCTTCATCTTATCCTGGGGCTGGCATAATATAATTGTATAGTGTAAGAAACTTCAACAAGGGCAGAGATAATTTGGACTTTGAAGTCTTTAACTTCAGATTTTTTGGCTTCATATGATGGAATTGGGGATACATTTCAAGCTCTGTTTACTGGAGCAGTTCCTGATATTTTTTCTATATGTGCAGGGAAATGGAAGTACTTGATAACAGATTGTCTTTGACCTTATTTCAAATAAAAGATTGTTGAAGATGTACGGCAATCACCCTGTTACACGATCTGATCTCGATGATGAAATAATAACGCTGTGGAAAATAGAGCTCCAATTAATGATCAGATAATTTTGAATGCATAAAAGAAAGGGAAAAAAAATACCATTGCCTGGAAATATGGAGGAAAAGTAACCTTTTTTAAGTTGCTCTTTTGAATTTTTAGTACCTATTTAATATATCTTGAGGGTTACAATCTGGTATGAGCCCTAAAAAGAATAGAAGGGCAAGGCCTACACACTAACCAGAAAATGGTGGTCCTCACAGTTCACAATTAAAACATAACAAAACACATAATAATGTAACGTTCAGGGTATTTCAGTCCCCTTCTCCAGGAGAAGAGAGAGAAACATAGACTGGACTATGGCAGCATGGCTAGGCTAGTCCAGTCTCTCTTCTCCTGGAGAAGAGAGAGAAACATAGACTGGACTATGGCAGCATGGATAGGCTAGTCCAGTCTCTACTTCTGCTGGAGAAGAGAGAGAAACATAGACTGGACTCTGGCAGCATGGCTAGGCTAGTCCAGTCTCTCTTCTCCTGGAGAAGAGAGAGAAACATAGACTGGACTATGGCAGCATGGCTAGGCTAGTCCAGTCTCTCTTTTACTCTCTTCTGCTGGAGAAGGGGACTATGGTTTGGGATATCTATAGGGGTAAGGGGAAACTGTGCTATCTTCTCTGCCAAACACATTAGCGCTACTGTTGAAGAAATACCATTTTGTTTTATTTAATTTTTTATATTTAAAATCTCAATTCATTTGCATTCACCATTTTTTTCTATAAGTTGCTTTAAAACCGTGAAAATTGAAATTTAAATTACACCATTATTGTGTTTATTAGTTTGTTTTATGGAATATTAAGTTTGAGAGTTGTTAAATTTTTCATTTATAAATTTGTCCATAGCCTATGTTACAACCATAAATGGAGAACGATACAGGCATAAGTTAGGTTAAGATTTAGCTGAAAAATTTGTATTTGCGTTTTTAGGGTGTTTCTAAAACAACTAAGTCATAATGATGGCATGAGCCAATCATTTGTAATCATTCTTTTGAATACCGACTAAAATATTTAGTAGACTTGTTAGTTAATGTGAATTTATTACCTACTCAAGCCATATGAGATTCTATTTGAAACAAAATGTTCAAGTGGCTTAACCTACATTAACCAACATTAACTTCACAAAGAAGTGTATAATATATCCTCAAACTCCTGTTTTGATCTCTTGCTATTGAGCATTAGGCTCTGAGATCTAAAGTTAGAGTTGATGTAATAATGTATACAAGATATAATCAATTACAAATGTACTTGCTACAGTTTTGCACTAAGCTGATAGCATTAGTTCATATGACATCCACTTAGCGCTCAAATTCCTGTTATAGTCATATTACATAGAGTTACTATTCTATAGCTTTATTATCTATGAAGGGGACTGATGTACTCTAAAAATAACAAAAGTGTGTATTGTTTGGTTGTTTTCTAATTGTGAACATAAGAGGCCTGCAATTTTCTGTATATTGACAGAAACTAAACTGAAATGAAAGTTGTAATGATATTGGTTTGGATTACTCTAAATTATATAAAAAGTCAAGGATGAAGGTAATTTTTCTTTAAAGTAACATGTAGAGTATCCTTTTAAGATTCATCCATAAAGAAAAACACACTTCTCAGAAATAATGGTTAGAGGATTTCACCACTAAAATATATTTTTTATACAATATTTCATGTTAAAAGAACAACTCCGCAGTATTTGGCGAAGATGCCAATTCTCTATACCAATAAGAAGCTAGCCTTCACAACACCTGTCGCCAGGACTCTTTATTAGTTGGTTTTTACACTGATGGCAAGGGGTATGTCAAATATAAACTGTTTGTGTGTATGTTTGAGAGCACACCAAGCTACACAGAGCGGAAGCCAAACATCCACACACAAGACACGCACAACGCAGTCACAGTCTAACACAGTATAAAATAACTTACATTAACATCACAAGTGTGCATTGATATAAAGCATTTAATTGGAGTATGTATAAGTAATTAACAGAGGTCATTTAAATAAACCGTGTGTGAATAAACAGCCATCAACAGTTCTCTTTCTTACATTTATTAATTATACTGTTCTAATTAGTGCTCGACCACGGAGCTATAGACAGCTGGTTAAACGGTATCTTTTCCGTACAGTGATGATAGGCGCTCGACCACGGAGCTATAGACAACCTAAACATCATCACAGCAATATTATATCAGGGAATTAATCCGTAGTGTTTCAATCAACGCCCAACGTGGTGCGATTAATTTAATAGTATTCAATCGACGCCCAATGCGGGGTGATGGGATTCCATAGGGTTTACAATTGGTGCCCAAAGCGAAGTGATTATTTCAATAGTGTTACAAAGTTTGGTCAAATAGTTATAATTTCGAATTGTTTCAATTCTAGGTTAAAATCTTGGGCAGTTTTCTTGATTTCAAATCCACTGTATCTTATATTTTCAGATGAGAGCATTTGTTTGATAACAACCTCTATTCTAAATTATTCCTATATTACCTAGAGTTTAGTGGTAAAAATGACCGGAGGTCCTACTTTTTATTCCTCTGACCAATCCTCATGATTTAATACTATTTGCAGTTATACGTGGACGATCTGAGGAATTATTAATTGATGGTTGAAACATTATAATTTATTTGAAGAATATTCACCACTTCCTGAGGAATATGCCATGTGGCAGTGAAATGTTGAAGTGTTAAATTCTTTTATCTGTGTTTCATATTCCTACAATTATATCATATAATGACATACAACATACTTGATGCACTTTTTCATACAAATGAAAAGGCTTATTGAAATTGAGTATGATACAGATATTTTTACGGCAGTTAAATGATTATTTAATCCATTGTGGGTATTTGATTGAGATTGACTATACGCATTGTGTTGAATGTCATCTGTGAGAAACAAGGTCCAACAGGAGGTTAATATAGGACAGCTTGTTTCGACATGTATGCTGGTCTCCGATAGTCCTTATACAGAACTAATTCAAACAACTGGAGGGAGGAGGGGGTCACTGCTGTCAAACAAGTAATTGTATCAATTGCAAACATGATTGGTTACATTGTTGTCAGTCCGACACCTTAGATCAGTTGGTATCATATCTCTCTACTTAGCTAAGGGTCTCAGGTTTGATTCCTGGCATGGCTGAAAAATGTTATCACTGGTGAAATGTTGGTTTACCCATTCATAGTGATGAATTAACTGCTAGGGCTGGGTGTTGTCCCTTTTCTAAATTTTGTACTGTTAAAATCAGTTGGTTTAGAAATTTCACATTAATACCTCAAATTTAAAAAAAATACATTGTTGTCCGTCATTGACACTTTTTAGACAAGCTCACATTTGTTTTAGCTCTGTATCTGGCGTACCATTTGGCCCATAGCCATACTAACACAGATAAAGAAGGAGTTTGAGGAAATATACCAGCATTTGCATATTCAGAAACATCCTCATTTTATCCCTTAGGATTCGAACCCTGATCTTCGTGCTACCTGCAATTCAGACCAGATAAGGCTGAAATATAGTTTAGATACCCAGTTATGCTGAATTGTTTGACCTTGAGTCAACCAAACTTGCTTAGGCAAACAATGTAGTGTGTTTGTCAGACCTTGAGTCAACCAAACTTGGTTAGGCACACAATGTAGTGTGTTTTGTCAGGCCTTGAGTCAACCAAACTTGGTTAGGCACACAATGTAGTGTGTTTTGTCAGGCCTTGAGTCAACCAAACTTGGTTAGGCACACAATGTAGTGTGTTTTGTCAGGCCTTGAGTCAACCAAACTTGGTTAGGCACACAATGTAGAGTGTTTGTCTGACCTTGAGTCAACCAAACTTGGTTAGGCACACAATGTAGGGTGTTTGTCAGGCCTTGAGTCAACCAAACTTGGTTAGGCACACAATGTAGTGTGTTTGTCAGACCTTGAGTCAACCAAACTTGGTTAGGAACACAACGTAGTGTGTTTTGTCAGGCCTTGAGTCAACCAAACTTGGTTAGGCACACAATGTAGGGTGTTTGTCAGGCTTTGAGTCAACCAAACTTGATTAGGCACACAATGTAGGGTGTTTGTCAGACCTTGAGTCAACCAAACTTGCTTAGGCACACAATGGAGTGTGTTTGTCAGACCTTGAGTCAACCAAACTTGGTTAGGAACACAATAGTAGTGTGTTTGTCAGACCTTGAGTCAACCAAACTTGGTTAGGAACACAATGTAGGGTGTTTAAGAGTAATTCAAACTATGAATAATCTGTCAAGACGTCCATCAGCTATGTTTGGGTGCACAGTTGGTTTGATCACACTATGACTATCTTATAAGCTACACCATAGTGGGACCAAGCAAGGTAATCCACTACCTTAAGGGTAAACTGAGGATGAATGCACCACTTATCACACATTATTCCAAGTATCAGCCTGTAGAGTTATTGCGGACCTACTTTTGTAGCATTATCCTTAGCTACAACATCTTAATAATAGTAAATGACTATAATAAAATCAAATAATAAGTTTAACTACATAATGTAATGATATCAGAGACTCACCATGTGCCATTTCACTGTGTTCATTCCAAACTGACTATCTCCCATGTCCAGCGACACGTGATTGTGTATGTATGGTTACGACCTCACACATGAGTAAACTGACTGGAGCCACTATGAATGACGTATGGTGTTCCCAGCGCTGAAAAGTTCCACCTCGCCTCGATGCCTATTCTAGATTCTTCCGGGACCATCTCATCACATATTCCCCTTTCACCGACTACCCCGCCCCCCC
>CABEEJ010008516.1:0-14247 GCA_901482245.1 Timema douglasi
AAACTATTTTGTAACGCATGCCTCGAGCCGAAGCATGCATCGCGAGGCGTGCGAGGCGCACCGCCTCGCACTGTCCGTACGCGGCTAAAGAAAATGCTAATTCTGTTCGAATATTTAATTTATCATTATATCATATAAATACTTAAATTAACAGTTGTGGATTTTTATGGCTGGTGACTTTCTAGTAGACATATACCAAAGCATAAAGTTATTTAGGCCTATTAAAAAGGTATATTTCATCAAAAATGTTATTAACTATTTGTAATTTCAATTACTTAAGATGTAGCATACTCAACACCTTATAGATTTATGCAATATGTCTATAGCTACACCCACGATACTTAGAATATACAAGATAGAGGCCACAAGATTGAAGCGCAGTAGCCTGTTGTGTCTGTGACGTCAATGTGACCCACTGGGTGCTTAGCTGTGTTATACGGCCAAGTCTTATTGTGTCGATGCTCTAATGTTTGTTTAGCTCTGTGCCGTGTGATATTAATTTGTAGTAGTGATGCCTTGTTGTGTAGTTTCTAGGTGCAATAACCACTCAAGAAATCTTCAAGAATCTAGGCAAATATTTTATAGATTTCTAACAGAAAAACAATGTGTGCATGTGTGTAAAAGAGCTGACAATTTTTGCGTTTCTAACGCTCAAGTTTGCTCTGCTCACTTTAATGAAACGGACTTTGAACGTGACTTGAAGGAGGGATTACTCAAATTGAAACCAAATTGTGTGTTAAAAAAAGTCCATGCCGGATTTTAAAACATCAACTATCACAGCTTCTTGCAGTAGTTCAGAAATAAATTTTAAAAAAACTGATAAATGTTAAACCAAAAAAAGCTTAACTAAACCTTCTTTTAAATACACATGAAAGTAATAATTTGCCTTTTACAACCTTAGAGCACGGGACAAGCCCATTACAATTAATAAGCACACAAGAGTTAGAGTTGGAACGCGAAAGGAGATAAAGACATTTCGACAGAGTTAGCCCCGGCTAATACCGAAATTTCTCGTCAGAGATACTCACATCAATTGGCAACAGTTACTCAAGCTGTGGAGCTAGTATTGCTTCTTTTAGACACTCGAGTAAATACTTGCTTTGTGGTCCTTGTTATTCTTTTATTTTCTACCAGCTAAATCGAACTTATTGACTGGTATGTTTTACGTGTTATTTCTATTTAAAACACTTTATCTCATAGAGCTCATTTTTCAAATACAGTATCAGATTGCTATGTAAAAATGACTTTATTGGTTTAAATGTTTCATTTACATGCGTTTTCAATACAAACTATTTGTTGTTAAGAACAAAATCGAAAAAGTGATTTTCATTTCAAATTCTTTTTAAAAGTAGGCTATGAAAAAAAAATATTCTTTTTTCGGTGATCCTAACCCCAAAATCGCAAATAATAAATTAAAATAAGTAACAAAATAGAAAAAATATAAATAAACATTAATATTTACTATGCGTTGATGATCCTAATCATCCTGTAGTCTAATCTAAAGTGTGTGTATATAATAATTGATTAAATATTTTCTAGCATCTCTTAATTTAATGTTAAATCACAGTGATGTGATTATGAGTTTTATTCTTTTATATTTAAAGTAGTTTATTTGATTCTAGTAGATGTATAGTTCATCTATTATTGGATGTAGGGTATTTAAAATAAAATAACACTACAATAATATAATATGTGACCACCATTCCAAACAATATTTTCTAAACCAATTGCCAATATGTTATGTTCATTTTTAATGTCACCTTATATATTAATTACAGTAAAAGAGATCACTAAATAAATTACACAATTACAAGAGTTTCTCATGGTATTTCAAATAAATTTTAATACTGGTAATCAAGTTTAACATAATGTTCGTTGGACCACTAATTTTGCCCAAATTACATAACATTTCACTATAAAATATTAAATAACTTTTTTTTTTCAATTGTATGAAACTTCTTAAAACACATACTTTTGTATTGACTGTACATTAGGACCGGAAGAGCTTATGTTAGGCCTTTGAGTATCGAATTCCATTGCAAGCCGCCAAATTCCTGAGTAATAGTTTTCCTTCCAACGAATACTCATGGGACTATTTGAGTAAATACCCAGTACTCATAAATACTTGATACTTGATTGTACTCACCTACTAGAACAGCAGCTAAATACTAGCTTTGACTGTGTTTGACAAAATATCATTTCACATTCACACTTCATTCTGTTGATGATATGGTGACCAGCAGGGGCAGACAATGGCGGTCTTTGATTTGATAAACCACAACCGAAATAAGCATACAGTAATTTATATTTTCTAAAGTATAGACAGACAAAATATCGACCTACTAGGTATCTACTACCTAGCAACAAAGTGTGAACGTGATAAACTATTGGTCCATCAAGAGACTGTGAATGCCAGTCAAAGTGAAAAATCACTGGTATAAACCAAAGATATTTTAAAATCACAATCACTGTAGTCATTGATATCGTAAAATCACTGTTTACTCCATCTCTATTGGGCCCCGTGTGACGTGTCATTGGGGCGGGACTAAGGGGGAGATGCACGTGGACCTTATCGTGTATTCTAAGTACCATGGCTACACCCATATTTGGTACCATACAGCTTTCAATAAATGTTACACCCAAAAATGTATCGCGAGTAGTATTAGCATACTCGAACCTTAGATTATGAAAATCACACACACTAACAAAACGAGAACTTAAATCCTGAAAGTGTATGGAGACCACTTCCTAATAAGGCCATTTGAACAGACTTCAGGAGGTACTGACCTTAAATTTACTTCTTGTGTTATCTCGCCTTCTTTTAGGATTGGTTGAGAATGCCGGCATTATGATACTAAACAATGGTTTGATAATAAGTACAAATAATTTTGACCTAAAAGAATCTACAAAAACAAATTGTTTTGAACAATCTTATAGAAAGTGATGAATATAAAGTTAAGATGAATGGTACTTGTCACAGATCAGATCACTAAACAAATCTGTAAATAAAGTATAGGAATGTACAGAGAATAGAAAGGTGGCGCCACTTTGATAAAATGGAATATGAAACTTGGTAACGTTGCCCAGTACACAAGTTATATTTTAAAATCAAAGAGAACCCCAAATAAATTGTTTTTAAATATAATTAGAGTTATGACGTTAGTTGAACATTAGTGTAGGTCTTAAAGGTTCATTAAATTGAACGTTCCACAGTTTGATCCGATTTTTAACATATTAAATTGTTTTCTATATAGTTTTATGAATGTAACACACAGGCATGTGCTGAGTGACTTCACAATCTCAGTCAATTAGGTGTATTTCTCATTGATCAGAATTAATCTAGTGATTCTCAGATAAAAATTATGAAATCACAAAAAGCAAACGCTAATTTGTAAACGTGACACGAAATCAGTCATTGTTTAACACTTGATTATAGGCACCATGTTTGCCGTTTATGGGGTTAGAGAAAACGCATGACGCGCTGATGTGGCAAAATTTTGAACTTTAAAATTGTTGCACCATTAGTATAATAAAACTACTAGGAGGCAGGAAATTGAAAAAAAAAGAGCAGCAGCGGGATTGGCATCTTGGAGATGAAGAGAGAATAACATACAGTAGCCTCATGGCTTCTTTTGTGCTGTCTTCTGACAGTCAACATTTAGGTTTATACCTGAATTTTGACTGTCAGAAGTGACAGCTGCTAAACACATGTTTTTGTAGATCATTTGGTTCGACGTAGGGATACATAATTTGTCCTGGTAACTTTTCAAAGCCATCAGCTGTCAGTCAGCACCAAAGAAGCCATGGGGTTACTGTACATTATTTCAATGATGCAAAATTGTTGAATTTTGACGGAAATATTTAAGTAACATTTCAATAAATATTCATCAAAATGACTGCCAAAGAGGTGATAAATATTTAGACCATTAAATACGATCTTCCAGAACATAATTTAGGTGATATCAACCATATTTCTAAGGTTTAATTCCTACATACCTTCAGTCTCCCTAGATACACGCAAGGTTTTTATGAACCTTTTCTACTATTATTTTGAGACTTTACATAATTTTATCCTCCAGGGTTTTTTTTTTCTTATTAGGCTAACTTTTTTTTCAACAGTGACTTTAGAATTATTATTTTTTTGCTAGAGTTGACTCGAATACGATGTCTAATATTCTATTATTCATTTATGTTAGCTATTAACCTTATAAAACAAATCAATTAGGTGTTTCAAGAAATCCTACTATATATTCTAATTATTATTTCACTAATATTATTCACCAAAACTGAACAAAAGTTTTTTTGTTTAAATACCTAAAATAACTATTGTTATCTGAATTGGAATGATACGGTCAGACAATAAATTAATTGTATTTTAACTTTATAACTTAGCAGACGTCTGATAGGTAGAGGAAATTTTAGATTTTACATTTTTTAGTTACATTTATTTATTTTTTCCAATTCAATTCCGTTGTTGGGGATATTATTTTTATTATTATTACCATAATTCACTAATATTTTCCATGATATCATTGCTATTTAAAAAAACCTTTTTAGCTGTGTCTCACCTGCAAGCCGTTCCCAGGGATACTGACATTGGAGACTGGTAATGTACGCGACGTGAGTCCAATGTTGAATCGGTCCAGTTAGGGTATTTTTTCCCAACATAACCCAGAGGTCTTAAGAGAATCTCGTGTTCGGTTTTATGTATTATTATTTTCTATTTCTATACCGAGATAATTAGTTTATTGTTGTTAAATGCAAATGTTGTTTTTGAACCCAAAGTAATTGTATTCGTGTTAAATTTGAACTGGCTCGTTTTTTTATAATCTATTTTATTTACTTATTTAATCGCATCACTGGACTTAAAATAAAAATAGTATATTCCTTTTAAAATCGCCTTTCTTAAATATAATTAAATACATGTAGTAAGAGTTTTTTTTAAAGTGTGTATATACTTAAGCCAAAGAGCGTTTACTCACTCGGAGACTATGAGTTTTACATCAACATTTTTTATACAGTTTTATTTTTAATCACTTCATAATTATTCTATTATTATGAATTATGTATAATTTTTTCATATTATAAAGTGAAAAATCAGAAATTATTAAGAATGCTTTAAAAAAATAGATGAGTTGATTAATGGCAAAATGATAGTGAAACAATGTGATAATTTAAACATAAATTACCGTATAAATTAATTCTAAATAGAAACAATAATACTGTTTTGCGAAATTATAGTGAAAAGGGAAAAAAAACACTACCAATCTTTATAAGAAATATAACCGGCTGAAACAATGCCTAAAATATACATGATACATACATATAATTGTACAAACATACAAATGTATGCATACATACACATGGATATATATATATATATATATACACACAATACACTAGATAAATAGGCTAGATCCTATCAGTTGTGTTAAACACAACAGGCTGGAACAAAATCTTAACAACACATGATATAAAGTGAGAAAAGGAGCTATAAGATAATGCAGCCCCCTTCGAATCCGTTGTTGGCTTATTGCTTCCACTTGTACAATAAAGGTCATCGCACCCCAGCATAGTATCGTATACGTACGGTATCGTACAAGTATCGTATGTTATTCTCTTGCCATGCATTGCTATGGAGCGGCGTACACCGACAACCATCGTAGCACCATGGTAGTAGCATAGTAGCGTAGACGTACGGTGCGTGGTTTTCCATTCTGCTTTTAAAGCGGAAAGATACGTACGTTAGTGTCATGGTGGCGTTGCCTATCCCTACTACACCCTTTCAAAGCCTCCCTCCTCTCTTCCACACGGGTTTACACTCTTGGCGAGGTGAAATTGTTGTTGTTTTGTATTCGAGTTGTAAGTTGTGAACTGGGCAATTTTGAAAAGGAGCTAATTATTGTTGTACAAGAGTATAATTATTGCTGAACTTCAGTTGAGACCAGAACATACAATTTAAACAAAAAACATTATCTACTAAATAGGCCATAGGCTTTTACTAACTAAATAAAATAAAATATATTATCCTTTAAATTAATGTTTCTGACATTGTCTATTGTTTATGCTTCTTAAAAATAGTTTTTATGTGATATAGTATTAACTACAATCCATTCATCATTGGAAGAGTGGTAATAGAAGTTTGTTCGTTTGGTAAAGTAATTCTTAGGGAAGTATTATTGGAAATGTTTGTTATACATTATTTAGATTATACTATTACTAAGCAAATTATTATTATTTTAAACATGGGACATTAGTAAATTAAAAACAAAGTCTATGGTTCAAAAAATGTACTTTTGTTAGCTTTGAGTTACAACACTTTCTATAATGAATGGACTGTAGTTTAGTTTATTATATATTTCTTTTTATTCAATGCATTTCATTCAATACAAAAGAATAAACTATCAAATCAACTCTGCACCTGGCTTGCCAGTAACTTGATGCATGGTCTCTCCCCTTCTCCCTTTCCATTACTATTTCTATTCCTGCTATACACTCTATCTTTTTTCTTCAACCTACCAGCTTCTTATATTATTTCCAAGATTGACTATTGTTGCATTATTGTTTTACTTTTTGATTAGTCCGAGTGGGCTGAAATTTTACAGCTACCTTTCTTAGGGTCTAGAAGGACACAGTATTGTTTCTGTTTGGAATCCGATAGTTAAAACAACAATAAAAAGGCATCACTCATTGTAATTAACAGAACAGCAACTATACACTCGCTTCTTTTAACTGTGTTGCCCTCAGGTGATGAAGGAGAATTTTAGGGTGTGGTGGGGGAAACAAGCACTTGGGGCACACGTCAAATCTACGAGCTCGATGTGTGGGACCGTCGCGGAAATACGATACCATACTGCTACTATACCACTACAATACTACTACTATTCTGGCACCGTACGTTAACGATACTATGCTGGTGTGCGAGGAGCTTTATTGTAGTTGTAAGGGATCACATATTTAAAAATCAAATAGCCTAAACTATTATATTTGTTTTAGTGAGGACTTACTCGCATCTAAATATAACTTATCATGTCATTTTTCAATTTTCAGAAATAATTATACTAATAATAAATATATTTATTTGTTGTTATTCCTTATGTAGAATATCTCATTTTTTTATTGCAATTTTTTCTTTTAAATGAACTTTTCGTTCAAAAGACAAAGCCTGAGTAGAATTATTTAACAAAAACTCAACTGATTTGAAAAAATCATCGTTGATATCTACAGCGTCACCCTTTTTCCCCCTTCGGTACAGACACTAAATCCTAAAATAATACTAATATATATTATAATACAACATTTAAAACAACTCAATAAAATAATACAATTCAAGTCATAATCACAAATCTAAACTAATCTACGCTGAAATAAGCCTTTGAAACACTCTATATACACAGAATGTAACACTCATGAGTCGGGGAGAGCCAGCTTACTGGTCGCCATAGGTGGTTGAGATGAACAGTTGCATGCGCGTTACCTTTCATATCTCCCCGCAGACCTGATTCCCCAGGTTGTTAGTCGGAAAGGTATCTGCTTATCTTGCCAAAAGGAACGGAAACATTTGCTTCTCATACTTTTTTAAATTGTTAGTTTAAAAACTACGCTTTGAAAAATGACTATTAAAATTTCAATTGTACATTGGTTTTATGTAAAGTGATTATTTCTCTCCTTTTTCAAAATCTTTTAGGATAGCTGAGCTTATCCTACCTACCCTGACGCCTCACTACTGGCCCACACGTGATATTTTCAGGTTCACTGAAATCTAGCTGGATTAGGTTCTTCTGACGGTGATTCGTATTCTTCTGATGATGATTAATTTTCTTTATCTTATGAACGTTCAATGTTTGAATAAAGTTCTTGATATTCGAGGGCAACCTCATTTGCATCTGTTATTTATATATTAGGTTAATCATCTTGATATTTATCACGAGTTATATCATTGTTGGTATTGCTAACATCCCTCGAGGCTTAGACTTTGTTCAGATTGTGTATGCTTTTGTGATTTTCTGAATAGATTACAAAAACTCCTTTAAATGCTTTAGCATTAAACTTTTCTCTTCTGAGATTTTTATTTAAATAAAATATTCGAACACAAAACTATGTGAGAGCCTCAAAGAAGGAGATCGTCTTACCAACGTTTAAAAGGGTATTTCGTAAGTGATGACTCTAGAAGGAGTTCTACTGCAATGATTCTTTGAAATATTTATAGCCTCAGCCCCAAAAAGTCCTAGGGAGGTTTGCATCTATCGAAAGACGTCTTGCCTTTTCAACAAGATAATTTTTTTCCTCTCTCGTCTGTCCCGTTCTCTTGAGAAAAATAAGTGCTTGATAATCCTATCTGGACTCCATTCCTTGAAAATTTATCAAATTATCTATTGCAGTATTCCTATCTTTCATTATCATTCTGCAAACATTTATTTTATTTTCAGGTTAAGTTTCAGCGTCCTTTATATTCACTTTGAATTCTTCTAGGACTTAATTTTTGTTTTTAGGAAATAAATACGTCCGTACCGGATGTGGTCATCTATAAAGTTGCTGAAATACTTCGCACCCACATGCGTTTCATCTTGCATGGATCCGCAAAATCAGAATGGCCCATTTCTAGTGGTCCAGTTTTCCTTGGTTCTTCTTTAGAAGGAAATGGAGGTCTGATTAACTTGTATTTTAAAATGAGGAACTTTAAATTTGCTATTATTTTCAACAACGAACGAAAACACTTCCACTGTAACCGCAGAATGAATGAATGAATACAGTGGTGTCAGTACTGATATACCCACCCCCCCCCCCCCNCCCATCCCCAGAACTAATTTTTCCCTAGATATATTTAAAATTCTCAGATATCATCGAATATGAAAATAAAAGATGGCCTTAAATCAAACTCCGGATGACTTTTAGATGCATTCAATTTTCAAAAATTTGTTGGGAGAAGACCACTTCGTAAAGACATCTGGCTGCCAGAAATAATTTGATGAGGACTATTTTAAATAGTTTCTAGGGCCATTCAAATATTTAAAATGTCTAGGGGAGGACCGGGAACCACTCCAATATTTTCCAGTCAGTTGTACTCAAAGGTGTGCCACAGCACACTACGCGTGATTGGTTAACTGTGCCACGATATTTTGGTCATTATTTTACTAAACATTTAAAAATATATTAATAGTAAAATGAAAATATGAAAATTTTTAATACAATTATTTATTACAATATTTGAAACAATAAATATAAATAGCTTAAGTTAATGAGACACATGGGCTTGTATTTTATTGCACAAAACCTTTATTCTTAAATGTGATGTTAAATGGAATTAAGTCATTCTTGTTTCGATGTCGGTCTTGTCATTCTTTATGTTTGTAAGTGCCTAAATCCTAGTTAAGAGAGGTAAATATAAAAAAATAACAAAAGCGTTCTCCCATTACATTCACCTGTTTCAGGAAACTCCTTATTTGATAACATACAAAACAGTGGCGGCTCATGTGTAGGCACTGCGGAACTTGCAGCACCCCCTATTTCCACTTTATATTCTTGACAACATTTAATATAATGACTAATGAGTCCTTTTTTCTTTAATCCTTTATTTATTTTTGTAGTACAATATATATTGCTTAAGCATAATGTCAGTACTCCAGTAGTTTCTGAAAAAGATACAAAAATATTTATATGAAACTGTGCGCTTCACAGTGCCAGCGACGTAGTGTTTGACTGTTGTGCGCATGCTTACATAGGAGGGGGTGGGGAGGAAGGCGGGACTGCTAGGTATAGAGAGCACTGTTGCTCTCGCAGTGCCGGCTCTGTCGTGTTGGTGAAATTAACTTTTTTTACCCAGAGTGTGTTGCACCCCCAAAACTCCCTCCCTATGCCCATTGTTGTTTCAATTGTATTTTGAGATACAAAAGGTGAACAGTTAACACATAATTTATTAACATTAGTTAAAAATTGATCTACATTAGTTTTTGTTCGTCATTAATCTTTATTCAAGAAACATACATAATTAACTACTTAAATCACTGTTACAATAGTCAGGCACATACGACTACAACGCGGCGAGCGGAATTAGTTTTGCTTTGAAATAATTTCAAGATAATCTATGACAGAGCCAGTGCCCTCTTTAATAATTATAGAAATCACTGGACAGAGCACCAAGTTTGTTTGTTCATTGTTTAAATCTAGAGAAGTGAAATCTTTGTTTAAAATTATGTGTTTTAGGTGTAGAAAAATGTATTTTTAAGTGCTATTTAAATTATTATTAATTCAATATCAATGATAAATAAAATAATTTGATTTTATTTTGTAGATTTTAAATGAAATACCAGAATGGTTTTATTAACATTATCTATGTATATATTATGTTGTTGACCTAAAAATATTGACACTTCTCAGCTGTTACTTTCTTGCTCAAATCAACACATTATGTAATGTTTTAACAAAATTAATTCTGACGTTCGTCCATAGAAAATTTTTGTTTTTGTAATTTTCAATCAAGAATTCGTCATATTTTTGCCGACAACAATCTTTTTGGTATGTCTAATTAAAGCTAGTTTTTCATCATTTCCAAGACCTAATGAATGGGGACCATATTTTTTTAGAAGAAAACAGGGCAAAAACAATATATTACAAATGAAACTAATGTTGGCCTCTATGTTTATAAGAAAAAATTAAGATATATTGGTACAAAATGTATTAAAGGAAGAGAGAAAAATAATTGTTGAAACACAAAACTTTTGATTAAAACTCAATTGCTAATTCAAGGTAATACTGAGTTATAAATTAAAATAATACCTAAAAACATAAGTTTCACTATCAATTTCGAGGCACAATTAATATTATTGTCAAGAAACACTGTTGGTACATACACATAAATACATTTTATTTCCAACTTGTATTAAATTATTGACATTAAATTTAGGGAGTTAATTGATTATCACTTCAAACAAATATTTCAATACAAAAGTTATAATAATATGTAGCATTAAAAACAAAAGGTATAGATAGACCTTAGCCTGATCAGGTAGTAAGATACGGTGCTAAATAAAAAAAAAAATTAAAACGACCTAAAGGAACTAATAACATGTATTAAATATTAAGAAACATCTTTTGAGAGGCATAAGTTATAAAATAAAAAAAGTAAAACATAGTTACCTTATTCTTTTTAGTGAGAATTTATCTTCATCACATGTATTTAGGAACATTAATTGTCATTGCATGTGTAGGAAACTAGTACTTGTAAATAAAATCTCTAAAAAAAATATAATCAAACTCATGGGTACTCCTTGTCTTAGTGCTGTTACATTCAAAATATTATTTTCACTAATTACAAAAAGAAGTAGGGCTTACTTATTTAAAAGCCATATCCATGGGTATACTACCGCCTGTTCTGTATTACATTCGAACATCACTCCAAAAAACAATACTATCCTTCGAAAAAAAAAAAAAATGTATGATCACCCTAGCTAGGGATATTGTACTAAAATGAATCAAGTGCAAAGCTTTTATATAAAGCAAATATATTGTGTTTACTATTTAGTGCTAAAGGTATGATTCCCTCGGTGCGTCTCACATCTAGGACCGCAGATGTGGGGTAGTTAGTTGCAGACGCGGGATATAGTGTTTTCCTAGATGTTTCTTGTTGGCCACCAACCGTGGGTAATTTTATGTGTAGTACAGATCGTTCCTCAGTTATCATAGGATTTCAATAGTGTTTTATTTCATGTTATGTGTTCTGTATATCGACCAACTATTCCTGAAATCTCTTTCCATGGGTTGGCCTTCACGCGTTAATTCCAGTATACTGGCGAAGATATGTCAAGGGGTGCTTTGCCACCTTTTCAATTAAAATTTGGTCTTCTTCTATGGTGAAATCTTGGCCCATTTTCAAAATCAGCCCAATCAAACAGAACTATATACAACTCTATTAAAACACATGTTTGCTCAGAGGTGTATCATTGTCCACACTGCTCTCAGAGCATGCTGATGACAGATCAAGATTCAAATCTTGGCCAGGTATACTGAGGTTTTTTTCCCTAAATGATTTTCCACTCTCCCTCTGGACAAATGTGGGTGCACTTCCCCTAAATCTAACCTTTCTAAAAATGTAATTAGGCCCATTATATAAGTGTATAACCCGAACAGGTAATAAAAGGCACTGCTAAGAAAATATTGTTGGAGATAGTGGTGTAGCCTATATATCTGAGAGAAAAAACGTACATATTATGTAGCTATTATGACCCTACATTAAGTTATGTAATATGGACATCTTTCATACTAAAGCTATTTCTAAGATTTTAAATTTTCTGAGCCATAATTTCTCAGAGGAATCAGAATTGAACGTACAAAGATATTAGGTATGTGCCCAGGTCAGATATGAGTAGTAAAAAGTGATAGGCCTGCATTTGCAATTGTAAATCTGACCAACCTTAGACATTTTAAAACCATTTGTCCCTTTAACAGATTAGTGATCTCTTCGATGATTTGATGGCAAGTGTGGGTATGCCTCCATTAAAGAAAATTGTGACTCAGTCGCAGACTCAAATAACCATGTCGACTCAAGGAAGTGCTGACACTAACGCTGAAAAGCTTTACTCCTGTCATCAGTATGCTTCCAAAGTTATTCAAAATTTGAACTTTCTCCGACAAAACACAAGGTTTTGTGATGTTGCAATTGTGGCAGGGGGGAATGTTATGAAGGTGAGTTATCATTGTTGTGTGATTAAATATAATTTTTTCCCTCACCATCACTTTTAATGAAAAGCACATAATCCAAGACCTTCACGCTAACACAATATGTAGTATTTAGTAGGGTTTTAATTTAACATGCACCTTCAGAACCAACTTACTTTGTCAGCACACAGCTTAAGCTAACTTAACTCTAGAAAAGACACAACATTCAGCCCCCAGTTGTTAATTCATTACTGTGAAAGGGGAAACTAACATTTCATCAATGATACATTTTTCGGTCGTGTCAGGAATCGAGCCCAGGACCCTTTGTTCAATAGACAGACATGCTACTGACTGAGATAAGTTGTCGGACTATTTTAAAGCTTTTTTATAACCATTAAGTAATTATATCACTTATTTTATTTCATCAACACACACTAGTTAGGCTTACACAAAGCACACAAGTTGTGGATGCAGGGAACACAAGAAAAAATCAGTGTTTTTGCAATTTTTATAGCTAAACATTTTTGGTCATAATAAATCAAATATTGCTTCTATACAATTACATGGTGGCTAAAGACAGAGAAAACCTGGAAAAGTCAGGGAATTAAAAAATATGTCTAAGATATCCCATTAATTTCACAAATAAACACTAAAACAATTTAATAATACCTAACTTAAATAAAATAATATTTTAATTTTTTAAATAATTGATAAAATGGTTTATGTTTAGTAGATACACACTTTTTTTAATATGTGATCAATAATAAATAAAACAAAAGTCATCATCCACCATTAAAACTGGAAGAAAGTAATCAGGGAAAATTGAAAAATGTTGCCTGGAAAACCTAGAAAAGTCAGGGAATTTTGTAAAATATGTTTTGTAGCCATCCTGAATTATAGTGTTTAATTTTCTTCATATGGCGATATCAAGAGTTGTTGAATATCTCTTATGAGCATAGCAGCATTATCTAACAACCTTTTAAAATGAAGAGAAAAGGTGTTCATGAAATTCCAGAACACCCATGACAGAGATTCCAGAACTATTGATATCACCATGTGAAGAAAACTAACCTCTTTGTATAGAAGCAATACTTGATTTACTTTAACCAAATAAATGTTTTGCTACAAAAACTGGAAAAACCCGGATCTGGTCTCGCATTCCCTGCACTCCAACCTTAAAACAACTCACTCAAAACATGTGCTTTTTCAGTTAGTTAATTAATTTACACTCATTTATCAATATATTTTAATAGTTTTGAACACCCAGGGCCTTGCATCTAGCTAATATACCAACAATTGATAATTTTTTTAGTTGATAAATATTTTTATATTCCTTATAAGGAGTTTTCTATATACAGTACTGTAAATCAGGGCTGTCCAACATTAGGTAAGCCCAGAAGTGGATTTTCACTATAGGCCCACAAGGCACGGGCCTAAAGGTGGCGGCTTTAGGGGGCATCACATTTTGGATAACATTATTTTTATTTTTATATTTTGTTTTTAATAATTACATTTATGGCGTGTACATGCCTGATTTTCTTTAGTAGAAATCTTTTTTCGGGTACTAACTTCTCCCCCCCCCCCCCCCCCCCC